>KN487855.1:1193-27614 GCA_000787155.1 Scartelaos histophorus | reverse complement strand
TCTCTGTTCCCCTCCCTCCCTTCCCCCGATTGGCCTTCAGTGCACCCTCCCGCCCCCCGCCAGACTACCCCATCGCCTCTCTTGACTAAAAAACAACAGCGATCTAATCTGCGCTCTCTCTCTCTCTCTCTCTTTTCCTCATTCGCCAAGGCCCGTAAAGAGAAGCAATGTGAGGAGGCGCAGTCTTGATTAAAAGTCTTACACAACTTAACGGACCCGAGCGGCCATTTCCGAGTGACATTCCTGATTGGAGACGCAAACCGGACAGGCGGGATTGTGTGTTTATTTTTAAAACAATTTAGCGCAACCAAACTGAACCCATTCCCGTCAATCTCTACAAATAAGTTAATTAGTTCAGGAATAAATTCTCTATTATCCATAATATACTAAATTCCTCTGCTTTGTGTTGTTCTTCATGCAGTTGTAGCTCATTACAATAAAAAGAGACACTGCCCGTCTAGGTAAGGGATCAGTGTGATGCTAGTTGTTCCTGTAAAGTCTGATCTCTGACTGGCTGTAAATGTCTCCATTAAAAAAAGTAATAATGAGGATGTCACTGAAGATTAGAAATGACTGGATTTCCATAAAAATTAAAGAGTCTATTAATAACAAAGCCCTTCTTCTTATCCATTCATGTAGTGTATTTTGCCCTATCTCGCAATCGATCTTTAATAAAACTTCAGCACTCAACGCGATCCAATATCCATGAACCATTTGATCTTTAGCCTATTAGTGACATTTACTGGAAATGCCATCAAAATCCATTCATGGCATTTTCATTTATCTTGCTGGCAGACCACCCAAGCTGCAAAAAAAAGTTTAACCACTTGCACTTGATTTTCTTGTATTTAAAAAGGGTGGTGGGCCATGATGTCTTCTTCTTATGTTCTTGGTATGACGGTAGAGTGACGTGAGCCGGCCTCTAATCAAAATAATACTTGTTTGGGTGGACGCATGTTGCTGAGGCAGGCTGCACGAGATTGGGTCTGATTTGCTGACACCCCCAATTTTGCTCGTCCCTATGCAGGAGTTTAAAGATGTCAGACAGGGCGAGTGGGTTTTAATCTCTCCCATCTGTTGCCCCGGGACGATCACTCACCCCCGGTTACCCCCACCTACATCACCTCCCTCTTTCCCCCTGCCCAAAAACACCACCGGCACCAGCAGCACGCCAGTCTGTGTCTGTCTGGGTCTGGTACAGTTATGCTAATCCCAGGATTTAGACTGCCCCCTGAGCTTACAAGTCGCCACTATTGACCACCATGCATTTATGCCCAAATCCGAATCCCCCCACTGCCCCCCTCGCGCCAGTCTATAACTTAACTTTCTCAAATTTGGAATGAAAACACAGATGACAAAGAGGCAAGGGTCAAGCATAATCTCAGATTATATATGTACAAGCAAAAGTTGGGTGTTAGGCAGCCCCCAAGCTTGTTCGAACAACATTATACATGTTCTTCTGATTCAGATCCAATAAGAAACAAATTATGAGACTAAAATATTGTGGATTTAACTTGCAAATTATATTCAAACAATTCTCTTATTAATAATAAAAAAAAACCAACAACAATAAAAATGATTTAGCATCCAATATGGCAGTACAATTATTTTGAATTGCAAATATATCCAAGAATAATACTTCTGCTGCAAAACTAAAATGGAGTCTAAACTTGAACTTGTCCCCATCGCCATAAAGATGTTGAACAGCACTTTGTCAAAATGAAATACAGTAATGGACCCATAATAATCTTCTAATTACACATTTCAAAACACTATAATTTGGTTACTGCAGTGTTTCTCATTAATTATCAAGACTTAGGCAGCTCACCATGATCTAATTCTCCCACCAAAAATGAAAGCCAGGATATGCTTTTTTTGAAATTTTAAGACTATTTCCGAAAAGCAATTGAGATGATTGACAATTAAGGACAGACGATAAACAATAATAATGAAACCAAATTGTAAAGCTAAATTTTTCTCCAAAAAGTAGTCTTGTTTGTCATTTAATTTCACAATTCAACCTTCCACAGCCCAAACATTAGCATTCTGTAGACAGAATAACCAAAAATCCCCCACAAAAAGGTACAAAGAAAAGGTACACAAATGAAATATTGATCCAAAATAACTATAGTTTCATCTAATATATATTGAATGATAAGTCAATATAGTAATTATCATAACAGGCCTAGTTCAAACTATTTGTAATCAGAAATTAATTAAAATACTGAATAACAGCTATTTTCTATCAGATTTATGGCAATTAAAATAGTTCTAAAACTCAAATTGACTGAGCAGCATTTTTAGCGCGCTTTGGCCTGATTGTCTGCGCTGGCCAAGGAGAACGCTGGTGCTAATCATAGCCTGTCACTCCGAGTTACTATCTCAAGGATGCACCTTTTGTTTTCTAAAACCTCCACTAATTTCTTCTTTTTGCCAAATCAGAACACTGCGCCATTGTGCGTCTGCGCTTTACCTCCGCTAGAACTCCAATGCTGGGAGACAGGCATTGATTTTTTTTCATTTAATAGAGTATGAGGCTGGTTGCATTACAGAACCTCCACACCTCTGTCTATCCTGGTTTTCATTGGCCCTTTCTGAGCTGCAGTCGGTGTCATCTTGGGTCCTCTGGCTACATAATGGTCCAGCCTAAGTGCACAAATATGATGGATTCGTGAGCTTGTCTTCGCCGTGGAGTCGCTGGAAATCCTCATAAAAAGTGCATTCCTCGCAGATGGCTGAGATTCATACGCATCATCACATTACCTCTTTTTGCAGAGTAGCTTTGGAAATAAAGCCAGGATGGAGCCATTTACTACTACACCAGTCCATTTATAGTAGAAAGGTACACCCGAAATGCACATTCAGCAGTGTGTGATGAAGTCCTTAGGTGATAGTTTGAGGCTATACGGCGTTTTCAAATTCTCGCAATAGCCTTTTTTTATTACAACTTCTACTTTTAGATATTAATCTTAGTTTTATCATACCTAACATTACTGCATTTAAAATGTTCAAAATGCGATGGCAATTCTCAGCTGAATTACATCTCTTGGCACACAGCTCATGCCGAATCATTCTTGTCACTGTAATGCTCAAATTACCATTGAAAATACATCCGTTGCTACGCTAGGAGTACCTGGCTACACATGAACCGTGTAGCAAGTAGGCATGGAACGATACTGAATATCTCTTTGCTTAAATTCATTGCTATGGTAATAGCCTGTCCATCACAATATATCAAATCACAAGTCTGTTTGCTTAAATTCATTGTTGTGGTGCGGTAAGAGCAAAAAAAAAAAAAAAAGAGGGAACTACATAGATCATAATGCATATTCACTATTTTGCCAACCTTAACAAAATATCGCAATAAATGATTATAACCTTAACAATTAGAATTTTAACGTTATGAATCTAGGGGAAATCATGATGGATAAGTAGCTTTTTTCTACACATTTTGGTGGTCTTTGTTGCCGATTATCACGATTAAATACAATGTCTCCTTTTTATCCCGATAAATAAGATTCTTGTTTATTGTCCCATCCCTAGAAGCGAGGCAGCCATTCAGTGTAGCCGTGTAATCTAGAGCCAATAACTTCACTTTCAGTTTGAGGCGTGTATGTGAGCGCAGAGGTGACAGCTTCAGGAGTCCCCGGCGCACGAGAGGGGCTGACGGGAGAGAGGGCGAATAAACAGTGGGGCCTGTCAACACAATGCTGTAGAGCCCCTGAGACATAGATTTAGGATGTGGACAAGCTGATACAATGCGAGCGCCTTTTACGCTGTGCAAAAACAGTTCTTCTCGACTACGGGTGTGCAAAACTATAGGAATATCAGCAAGAATATTTTTGTTATACATTTTCTGTGACCACACTCCAATTTTGTTGGTTATTTTGCGTATCGTTTATGCAATATACTTGACACATTCAGAGAAATACTGCGGTTAAAATGGATTTGATTTCTGGTGGAGGATCTGTCAAATGCTTTTCTCCGTGGAGATGTTATTGCCTTGTCTGGAATGGTTCACAGGATGGTATTAAACCTTTTTATCTTCATGGAGACCAAACCAGACTTAGTTACAGTTATTGTGGAGAAGCAACCCCGCTCACAATCAGAATGTCTGCCTTTCTGTGTATATTGGAGCTATAAAACAACCTGTAATTTATTAAATGTAAAGTAAAGCTGTTTGATGTCATACTGTGGAACATTTCAGGCAGAACAATGTCATATCTACAAAAAGAAGCTGGTGACAGACCCCCCACCTTTCAAAAAACACCAATTCTATCACCAAATATCACATACAATATATCGATTACCACATTTAACACCAAACTGTGATAATATCGTATCACAAGGCTTGTATCGAGTATCGTATTGAATCGTGAGTGATCCTGTGATGCTCAGCCCTATTCACTACTCCTCACAGCACTGCAGAGATTAAGCTTACCTCTGAATTAAGAATGATCTTGGAGTTTATATAACTGATGTTGCATACGCAGCAATCAAAGCTCACAGTAAAATGCAGCATTTTCAGCAACAGCGAAAAACTATGTATAATATGTATGTATAACTAACTATGTATAACTATGTGTAAAAACGGGTTTAAGTCTATATCAGAACTTATATAAGACCACAGCGTAATACAAAAGAAAATTAGAAAAGAAAGATAAGAGAAAAGAAAATAAGAAAAGAAAATATAGGAGTTAGTCACCGTTGAAAATTACATTATATAGTATAGCAATAGTGTTTTTTATTATCATTCTGGTATCAAAGTCTGTAAATACGAGGTCCTCTCCTTGTTATCAAAATCAAGCTGGAAATTTGACAACCCAAAATACTACATTGCTGAAAGGGCAACATATTTCCTCCAAAACCAGTATTCAATTACAGTTTTATTATTTTTTTATTTCACCTGTGCGCCAAAGTCTCTTGGGGGAAGAACTGTTTATGACCTGCCAGCGCCATAGCAACAGGATTTCAGTGGGCTTTTAACCACTGATACGTTAACATTTGAGCAAATCCTGATCCCGTTCCCATTTATCTACCCAGGAAAATTTGACTATTACAGCTGTTGAGTGTGTTAAGTTCTATTTTCATATTTTTTATCACCAGCAGTCAAAAAAAAGTACTAGTTTTGTCACAATACTAAAATGTCAGACTCAATACTAATTCTAATACCATAGTGATCATTTCAAAATCTCTTTTTTTAAACAATAGAATGTGATTTTCAACATTAAATCATAGTAATTTCTTTTATATTACCATGTGGTTATATCTATGCAATTCCTCCAATGTCCAGGTAGATTCCATAATGGTCCATGTGCATTTAATAATCTATGTGCTCTTATATTTGTTTGGACACAACTCAAGATTATTCTAAACCAATTCAGGAAAGGTTAATTTCTGTCCTGCGAATGTCATTTTTAGTATCAATACTTTTCTTTGTATTAATTGGTATCTTATTTTTGATAGTACATCCTACTTCTATATATATCCACTAGTCTACTTTTATTTAAGTAGGTATGTTTTTATGTCTTGTTTTCATGTGTGTTTTGTATTCTGTTTAATACTATATTCTATTAAATCCCCAAAAAGAAAGGAAAAAAAAAAAAAAACTTTATATAACTGATCCACCTGTAGTCTGGGAGCAGGTAGTGTTCAGACTATGATGTTTTTGGGAGCGCCTCTTGCAGATTTGTGAACAGCAGGCGGACACCCACATACGATTAGTCACAGGAGACACAGACAGGAAGAACCAAGCAAGTGGAGCTCTTGACAGGTTAAAACGCACTGCGCTCTTGGAAAGAGAAAGGAACAATGATTGTAAAAAAAAAAATACATGTGGGACAACAATAGTGGGTGAGTCAGGAAGACTGACAGCGCCACAAAGAATTCCAGCAGGAGAGAAATTAGTAGTGAAGTATATCAGTTTGACAAGACTACAAAGCTATGGTTGACATTTGTAAGCAAGGGTTAGGGATTAGAGCCATTCTGGAGAAATGACACAATAAATCAAGAGCAGATTTAAATCACAAAAAGTATTCTAAATGTACAATATTTTTAAAAAGCCACAAGCTGTTATAAGCAGAAACACTTTAGTAATAAGTTTACTTCTGTAATGAGTCATAGAAATTATACTAAAATGACTTTTTAATCGTTATACCAAAAACTTCCCTGTAGTTCAAACAAAATGTACACATGATAAATACTGACACCAAAAATATTGCTTCACTCTCATATATTGAAGTTGATAGAGTAATTATCGTGATAGGGCTAGTTTGCAATAGCAGGGAGATACTGGCCAGTTTCTGTACTATGATAAATAAATTAATTGTCTAATTACAGTTAAATTCTGCTATTTATTTGCTTTTTACTGAGGATGTATATTTAAACATTGGTTTACTGGGATTATCCTGCTTTGTGTCAATGGCAGTAAAGTACTTTCAATAGCATTGTTTATCGCAATATTACTCTGCTTCAAAATTTTAAAAAATATATTACCATTAGCACTGAATTGAAAAATGAACAGCTAAACTAATACAATAATAGCATGCATTTGAGAACATGTTTGTGAAGATATTAAATAGAGGGTTAGCACCACTGGCAACAGGGTTTGTTGTTATTATATTCTCAAAATAACTGTATTACTTTTGTAGTTTGCAAATAGCAACCAGACTACTGAATACAGCCTGTCACAATAATTATTATATTGACTTATTGTTTAGTATATGAAAGCTGGAATATTTTTTGTGGGCCACAGTTTATCTTGTTTACGTTTTCTTTGCACTACTGGGAAATTTGTTGCTGTTATTTGGCAATACGTAACTTCAGTGAGTCATTACAGATACCAACTAAGTACTAAACTGTGTAACTCTGCTGTGTCTTATCATTTAATTACAATATTGTACATTTAAAATAGATTTTGTGGTTTAAATCTGCTCTAGAGTTTAAATATTATCATTTATCTTCAATATTTACTTACAGCAATATATCACACTTCAAAATGTGTTATCGTGGCAGGCCTACTACTGAATATATGCTACCAAGAGAAAATCAGTTGCAAGAAGAAAGCATCTCAAACTTGTTAAATTAACTTTAAAAATGATCATGATTTGCATAAAAATTCATCCTTATGCTCTTGCCATCTGCAGCACCAGAAAGCAGCAGCCTGGGCAGAATTGGATGCCTCTGCTTTTCATTCATGAGCAGTTCAACAGGAGCAGAAAGAGGGGGAGAGAGAGCGCTTTATCTCCTGTCTCTTTACAATCATTACGCCAACAACTTCTGACTGCTCCCCTAATTAATTCTCCACTGTGCAGCGATTTGCCTTTATTGGCTGTTTACATGGCGCACATGCATATAAGTATCTATTAATCGCCCGCGTACTGATTATTGAGCGGGAGCATCAATCGTCAGCCTGTCATCGTAGTCTGTTAAAGTCCTCTAAAGGGAAGCTATGATTTCAATGTCATATTTCATAAAGGTGTGCATATATCTATAGTCATATTTTAATCATGAGCTGGCTTTCAATATGCAGAGCTGCTGTGCTGATGGTGGATCCAAGACAAGTTTTACATTTTGCTGATTAGAACAAGTTGTGCTTTCGTACAAAATCTGAGTTAATATTTCACTACCTTTCCCTTGCTCCCACATCATCGCCTGACAGCTTTTCATTTAGTCTCTTGTCCTCTTGCAAAAATAGTTGGTTCATCCTTGTATTGTGATGTTCTAAATTTAAAATAGAGACATATTTAAAGCTTTGCAGTGGATTCTAACTTCATTCCACAATCAGGCAGAAAATGTTTGCTTGTCACGACACAAAAGAACAAATCAGGACTCTACACAATAGAGATAAATGCAGGCAGACTTTCTTTACAAATGTTCAACAACAACTTAGATTCAAGTATTCAAATATAATACCGCGTGAGAATAAAGCTAAGCTGAGAAAAACATAGCCACGGAAATAATATATGGTTTAACAGGCTGTTTACAAGAGGCATTCACACCCATCCAGCACTACAACAGACTGCCTATTTTCAAGCACAGTGCCGGCACCGCCACTTAAATTACCCATCTTGTAAAATACCTTTCCTGTCTTCTTCTAAATTCCTACTCCCCCCATGCAGTCTTTCTCTCTCCTCTCTCCTCATCTGAGTACAGCTCCGCCAAGCCACTATCTTATCATGCTCAAGGTTTCACAGAAGCCTGGCTACTGCCCAAAAGTCTTGAAACAGGGGGCACAACTTGGCAGAAAACGACTGCGGGTAGTGTTTTTCCAAGCCTTTGTACAGGGAATGATTAAAATGGAGCAAGGAGTGCATTTGGTCCACTGGAGGAGGGGACATATATCTCTGAAGGTTTAGTCATCCACATTGAATTATACACATCAGCGCACCAAAATAAACAGGAAAAGCCAGATTTGAGATTACATGGGGAATGCAGACTTGTGGATAGGTATGCTAGACACAGACAAACAAAAGGACAGTACAGATTTTTCTAAAAGAGGATTAAGGAATGTTAAAACAGCCAACCTCTTCTTAGATCAGCCCATCAACCCAGAGGCAATGACAGAAAACTGGATCAAGCCTTCCAAATACGCACAACATCTCATAAAAAATTCATTTGAAGCACACTTTCTACTTTCTGAAAATCTATTGACAAAATGTAATGAGCACTTACCAGCCACGGAAGTCAGGAGGATAGTCAGACAGATCCCAAATTTAGCGAGAGACTTGGAGGTGATGCGGCCCATTGCAGAGACTGTCTCCACCGACATTAGCCTCGAAGTTCGTGATAAAAGTCCTGATTCACTTCTGATCCAAAAAACGTAGCAGCGAGTGTGAGATTTTCGCCACTTTTTCCCTCACGTCAGCTCCACAACTTGACCTGGTCTTGCGCACACGAAACTACTCATCGAGGAAAAGAGGAGAAATAGTGCTTTTTAATTAGGCTTGGGTGTTGAGGTATTTTTGTCTATGCGCAGTAGAAAGTTGGACTAGTTTTTTGAGCGATCCAGGCATTGAAAGTGCTGATACATGACGCGGTTAACTCGGCTGGCGTATGTGCCATCTACAACTAGCCCGCAAACACCGACCGTTTCTGCTAGCCGACATGCTAACTGCCCTCACGACTGTCTGGCACTAGAAAACTTAGGCAAACAAGAGAAAAATGCCATAAATTACAGCTTGTAAATGTGATAACCTAAATTGACAACATCGCGAGGTGTTTATCGGTAAAATATGAGGATTTATAAAAAACAAAAATAGAAAATTCGCAAATAATAGTTGACTTGGTTAGACGGCTAGTTTACAACCTGACTGCTATCGAAGCTAATCTGTGTTAGCATAATAGCTAGCCAGTTAGTTCCCCGAGTCCCGAGTCATTTCTCCACGATCTTTTGCACGGGGAAAAATACAAGTCAGAAGGCGCCCGCAGTGAGGCTTCCAGGTCCGAGACGAAGACTATTAGTCCGGTGTGACTTGCTGGGTATCTCGGGGGCTGATCTTCCCCGGGGCGGTCGGCTGGGCTTCACATTGACGGCGGCTCGGAGCTCCGCGGGGCAGACAGACAGACAGGCTGGGCGTTTGCAGGCTTGTCTGGACCGCTCGTCTCCGGTATCAGGTTGCTGTGGGTTGGTGTTGGGGGTGGAGGACCGTGCAGCTCAGTGCGAGAGTGCCACAGCGCCGCCGCGCCGCAGACTGAGGGCATAACAACATCAACGCGAGTTTATCTACCGTGATGAACTCGTAAATTGTTATTTTAATCCACGGTTGAACAAATACAGGCTATATAAACTTGCTGCATAAATATTCACACTTATGCACGCATTTTTTTAAGATCTACAAAAATATGTTGGTATAAATAATAAGTTTCTAATGAACTGTTGTTTGACTGTTTTCATTACTTATATCCTAATGCTAATAATACATTTTTATGATACTTCGTTTTACGACAATTTACGACAAAATATACCAACGTGTTGCATAAAATCATTATTACTCATGTGTTGTCAATGTTTACACACAACAGCATAATGAGTGTAAATTTTTTTTTTATAATATTTTTTTTTTATTCTTTTTTTTTTATTATTATTCTGCTTTCTCATAAATAAATAATATTGGCAATCCTTCCATGGTTGAACTAGACAAAAACATACTGCATTAAAATATCATATACATATGACAAACACTACACAATTACTATATGTTTCCAGTTAATTGCAATGCTCCATGCACTTACTTGATTAAGCCTATCCTAAATGATGATGGTAATGATTGCAATTTAATGCAATCATTATTTACTGAACTTGAACGCGTCTCTTCACCGCCTCTGTGTGGCCTAACAACTTTATTCTAAGTGATGCTTGTTTAGAAAAGTACCACCAGGGGGCAGTGTGAGCTTGTATAGTGCTAGGAATACCTACATACTTTTAAACACTAACTTAAAAAAAAAAAATGCATTTAATGATTGGTTTAAATACACTAGATCAGCACGTAGATTGCGTTTTGAAGCATATGAGGGGAAATTGCGACTGAACTCAAATAGACCTGCAGAAATGACTTTTGCATAACACACCAAAATGATTATCCGCGGCTAGTTCGGTCTGCAGTTTCCAAAATATGGGTGGACCGTAGACTATTTTGCACCATGCTACCAGAGAGAGCCAAGGGGGCGTTGCAGACCGTGAGCGTAAAGACTCGGGACCTCCGCTTCTCCGCTGTCAGGACGCAGGGCAGAAAGAGCAGGGCGCGCGAAAGGAGGGATGTCCTTTTACCCCCGAGCTGAACCCGATCATCTTTGCAAACAACTCTCGAGACGTGATGAAGCTCAAATAAAGTTAGCCTGAGGGTCACGAGTGGATAAAAATAGCGGTGGATCTGTTACTTTCGCAGGTTTCGGACGGCTCGGCTTGCGCGCCCCTCCTCGGTGCTTTGGGTGTGATGAATGGTGCGCTACGCCATGGCTTCTGCTCCACCTGAGGCGAGGAAGTTCACCCGGGGGCTCAACAAACCTGGGACCGCCGCAGAGCTGAGACAAAGCGTGTCGGAAGCTGTCAGAACATCAGTGTTGGTGGTAAGAATAAAACACATAGGCTGCTGTGTCTCTTAGGCTTATAGTTTTTTCATTATTTCTAATTTTAGTTGAACCATGCTGCACATTTTGGGAGCATAGGGGTCAAAAGAGGTCAAAGTTCAAGGCTAAACAGGCTTAGAACAATAATATACCTGTAGTAATTATACCATTTATGTATTATAGCACATTTATAGCTCAGATTGCTTCCTTTATTGTTGCATGTTACATATAGGCACAGGGTTATCCATTGCTACAACTTTCTCAAAGGAGGTTGCTGGGTAACTGTAACATAAACCACCATCACTAAAGAGACAGAATGACAACACACACAGTTTTTTGTGCATCCCGTCATGTGATCCCCCCGGTCCACCTTGAAACTGAATAGGTGACATAGAAAACAGATGAGTAGCCCAGTGTGGGACAAAGATAATCGATTATTGTGGAATTTATTTGTGTATTTGTAGATGTATTGTCTCACTGACTGACTGGCTTCTTTAGTGGTTTTCACACTATGGATAGCCAGCTTTTTTCAGTTGTGACCTCTTCATCTCGGTTCAGTATTTGCATCCAACTCTTCTATGCACTCGAAAAACTTTAGACAAGTATTTAGTCTGGTTTTGTCTTCAGAGGCCAAAACCAGACTAATATTGCGTCTTCTTGTTGCATAATGGCGATCAATACGCCATTCGTTTGCCACTAATGGCTTTTGCTGTCAGTTACAGCTGCTGTCTTGCTGCAGAGTCCCCGTGCGCTCCCTGATCTGGTTATCATCTACTGAATTAGGACCGGCTATAGTCATAATTACCTGACAACAAAAGGGACTGTGTATATGTTGCTACAAACATCAAGTAGTCTGTTTTTGCATGAGGTAATTAAGATGAAAATTTGTGTGTATTCCAGGCTTCAGAGACAAGCACTTTTATCTCTATATGATCTCTCTATATGATTACTGGAACTTTTTTGCAATAATGGGGAGATTTTTGTTATTATGGTTGTAATACGGTGCAATTTAAGCTGTAGAGGGTTGAATAAGGCTAAATATTGTTTCATTTTGCTATTTATCTGTTGTAGTTCAAGCCTTTAAATACTGCATATGTAAAAAAAATGTTAACTTATCTTATCTTGCTTTATTGTTATTGTAGTTTTAATACTATCGTTCATTGACGTAACTTTTTGTAGCAATATATAGTTCTTCTAAGTTTGTTATCATGACATAGACATGACTTCTCAACTTTTTTCCCATGTGATCTTCGACTCCTTTCTTCAAACGGGGTCAAGCCAGAAGCGCATCCGGCAGGTGACTTCTACGGTAAATTCATTTCACGCAGTATTAGCAGAAAAGTGAACTCAAAGCAATTAACTTTAAACCCCTGCTTCGGATCACAAGGTGGACATCTGTGAGCCATTATTTCTGTCGAGGGAAAAAAAAAAAAAATTCACGTCTAGCATACATTCTATTCTTGTCTGGAAATGTCACAGCTGTTTCGAGTGCCCGTTCGCTTTGACATGGACACTGACACGCTGGTATGGTCAAAGCAAATATATCTACATCGGAAACACACAAAATTCCTGGGACAAAATAGCCCGACGTTGCCTTTGAAGACCTAAGTTTTCCAGTTCAGTCGAAACTCAATCCATTATTTAGCCATAATCGTCATTACAATTATGTCAATTAGCTTAGAGCAGGCTATTAATTCAGTCGTGGGCCACAGTGCATGGAGTTGCATAATGGCAGTCAGATCGGATCTCCACACTGCGTTTAATAATGTATGAGATGATGGTAGGTGTCCTGACTATTTTTAAATGCGCCCTCTTTCTCCTCTGTGGCACACCGTGCGCCGGGAGACTATCAATTATGAATATTAAAGCGTATGTGGATTTAAAGCGTCTAAGGTTAAGTTATTGTAAGGGATACTTTGCTAGACTTTACTAAACAAAGTGGGGGCGGTATGGACGTGGTAGTTGTGGTAATGACTTCCAACTGTGGGAAAATGCTGGCTAAGATGTTTGCAATAATCAGCTTCTACTTTGCATGGGTGCCTACTAACTTGCCCTTTTACTTCTTGTACCTAATATCTTGAAGTTTGCACATTATTTGGGTCTTTTTTGGACTTTTACCAGCTTTAAGTATGTTATTTACAACAGGAACCTTTTCTCTGCTGGTGCACTGAGCTGTGAAGCAATTCAAATGAGGCTAAAACAATAACTGCTGACTTTAAAATTGTATCTGAGTATAAATAAACACATGAGAACTTACTGGATTTTGACTTAGTGACAGTCCTATGCAGAATTAGTTAAATATACTGAACCAAAAGCCAAAACTCTGGTATATTTATATTTAGCTCATTCACTGTAGCATATCATAGAGCCAGCTACTACTACTGCCATCTATTTTATCCCAGTCCACATATGAGTAGAGTAGTCTCCGGAGAATTTGGTTGTAGCGGCGCATAAAAGCAGATAATCTTCAGCTTTGTACTCCCTCTGACCCATATGCGTGTCGTGAGACCGAACGGTGGATGGGACTCTGTGGTCTACTGACAGAAAACCCTTGGATTTTTTTCAACCGCACCATCGCCACCTCTTTATTTAGGCTTCTCCGTTCTACACGGGCATAAACACTGAAAAACCGCACTTTTGGATACACCAGTACGAGCCCAAACTTCATTTCTACTGTAGGATCGGCTGCAAGACCTAACTGATCAACTATAAAATTCCTACTTCATGACACAGGTTTGACAAGTTTCCACAGATTTTTGCAACCGGCGCTGTCGTTGCTTCTTTTACCCTGCAGGCCCTAGTATGAATGTTTGTGTATTCAGTCCGTGTACCCCTTTTTTGATTGGATAGTTATTTCTCTTTCTGCACCGTAGCTCGCGGTGTTGATTTATGCAAGCATGTAATAGGGATTTCAGCGTGTTGCAACATCTGTACTGTGGCCGTCCAAGTTGTTTACAGTGGGTGCCTGGAGTACATTACATTATAAGTTCAACAAATCATGAAATTGTGTTACGTAGAAATAGGGCATTTTGCATGGGAACTTGGCTGCCTAATCATTTAAATCAGCCCGACAGCCCCGTACTTACGAAAGCGTCTGCGTTTGTGATTAACAATGCCGTCCTATTTTCAATCAAGGCTCATCTGCAAAAATCGAGCAGCCGCCGTGAAAATTTCCTTTGCCCCAATTGCCGCTGAAACTGCACATCCAGTTCCTCGTGGTAAAAATAGCCGTTACGTTTTTTGTGTGGAAAAAACGCACCAGTCTTCTCCTGGCTACCTTAAAGTTCTTCCATTTCAAAGTTCTGGCGTAGGATATGTATAATTACAACAACTATAGGTTTGCAGAGGAGATGTTGTATCCTCATAGTGCACTAACGATTCTGTTTTTTTAATATCGCCTGCAGGCCTTTTTATATGAATATAAATAACCTTCAATTGTGCAACTCAAATTTGAAGAACATCTTTGCTCTTACGTGTTTAAACAAGTGACAAATTGCGCTGCACGTTGAGTTCAGAAGTTTTTTTCCATTCAGCTTTAAGTGCACCCATGAAACGCAGCTAAACTTCATTCCTTCATTCTCTACTGCATTCTGCGTCTTGCGGTGTTACTACATACTGAAACCGAGCGCTACTTAAAGTCTGTTGGAATGAAAAAGGTAAGATTTATCTGCAAAAAATTGTACTGTTTGGACTTTTTGCGACTTTAAAGGTGCATTGTGTAACTTTTCTGGCATGTTTCACAGTACTGTATTAAACCAGACTAAGTTACTGGTCAGATCTGTGGAGAGGCAACCACTCACAGTCAAAATCCCCGTTTTACTAAGTATTTTTGAGCAATAAAACCACCTGTAATTGAATAAATGTGAGGTAGAGTAGTTTAATGTCACACTGTGGAACATTCCAGGCAATGACATCTCCATGGAAACAAGCAGGTGATGGACCCCCTACCAGAAAATTTACGCACTGAACCTTTAAGTATGTAAATGACAACGAGGACCATTCCTTTGCTGGTGCATTGAGGAGCGAAGCAATTCAAATGAGGCTGAAACAATAACTGCCAACTTTACACTTACTGTATTACCACCTGATGATGTCACAAGGGAGAACAGAGGTTTTTGAGTTTTGAAGAGGGCGTCATATGCAGGATTAATTAAATACCCTGAAATGATGACGAAACTGGTAAACTATCTGAAAGAATGAGGCGAGATTTCAAGTTTTCCAGTGAGTCACCAGGCCCCAGTGTTGTTGCAGTGGCAGATGTGGCCTGTTGGGGGCAGCCATGACTCACTCCTAGTGCTAGTTCATTCAGACTTCCAACTATACTTACCGCATTGCCATTATTAGCACAAGTGTTATCTTTATGCCAAATGACTCAGCCTGGATATTTTAGATACATGTAGGCCTGCTTTTTTCATTTATTAGTCACACCACATTCAGTATTTATGTAATTTAAGTCTGTCTGGTTTGACTGCATCTTCAATAGGAATTTACTATTTATTAAAGGGGCTAAATTGAGCTGTTTATTCATCTGTTATTACGTTGTTTCTTCATTACGTTGCGTTTTGTTTCATTCACACATGTTTAACGCATAAACCCATTAAGTTGAGTTCTTCTCCTAAACAGAAAACACTCGCTCCACTGTGTTTTTAAACTCCATACACCTTCATTAGAATAATTTGGAGGATTCTCTTCTGAACTAAAGGTTAAAGGTACCACTTCATGACATCAGAGGGGGGAACAGAGCATTTTGAGCTTTGCAGATGTACTAATAATGCAGAGTTACTCAAATGTGTGAATGAAACAAAACACAACTCCAGGTTTTGAGGAGGCAACAACATTATAACATAACTTCATCTCATAAGTTTGCATAATATAGACCTTTACCTCACTAAATAACACACATTTTATTTCATATCAGTTTGGTTTGCTGTTGCCAGGAGACTAAATCTCTTCATTCTTAATTCACTGTCATCAGAAAATGAGCATCTGCAAGTATCTTTTGTGCTATAAGCAAACAGACCTTTTGTTATATTAATGAATGCTTTCGAGAATGATGCGTTATTGACTCATCTTAGTTAAAAGTAGGTGAGTGTGCCAACGTCTGATGAAATATTCACATCATGCAAGTTCAGATTTTAGACCAATGAAGATGCTTGTTATGAGGGTTTGTGTCCCTATTGTCTTATGACGCATTCACAAGTCTTTGGGGGGGCACCTTGTCTGCAGTATCGGAGATGTGGGTGACTTTGCTGCTAACAGACTGCTTTTTACTGTTGACAAAGCAAAGGCAAGACTCAGAGCAATGACTAAGCTGCTACTGAGCGGGGAGGAAGCGAAGGAGAGAGAGTGAAAGAGAGAGAGGAGAGGAGGAAGAGGAGGGTAAGAGTCAGGGAGGGTGAAGCGAGCGCCGAGCATCCTTACCCATACGGCAGCGGAGTTGACGCCCTGCGATGAATGAATCAGCTTATTCATATCGACTTTGCGCTGGGAAATCAGCTTGAAAAATACCAGTGATTTCTCGCACGTGACCAAACACTCAGTATGAGAAGAAGCCAGGGACGGCCACTTAACCGGACACTTTGGGAGTAAGGGATTCTGCGGGTAAAGGTAACATGGGGTGCACCACGAGTGTAGTTGTTTTGGAGTCGCTCCGGTCCATCCTCCAGAGGAACTGTGGATACATTAAAGGGGCGGTGGAGCCTGGAGATTTGGAGGAAGAGGAGGAGACTGTCAGCTTAAGAGGGTCCCTACTTTGGCCGTCCAGTGCTGCTCCTTTGGTAAAGCTGCTACTACACATTCTGTTTTTAATTTTGCTTTCGCTTTAATTTCGCTTGTTATCGCCTGGAATGTTTCGTGGTATGACTTTTAACAGATCCATCCAGCATTTTTTATTATTATGGGTGTTTCTATTGCTCAAAAATACAATAATTCCTTCTGTGAATGGGGTGACTGTCCACAGAGCTGAATAGTAATGTAGCGTGACCTGCTGGTAGGTTTAATCTGTACAG
Organism: Scartelaos histophorus; assembly: GCA_000787155.1. Lineage (NCBI taxonomy): Eukaryota > Metazoa > Chordata > Actinopteri > Gobiiformes > Gobiidae > Scartelaos > Scartelaos histophorus. Next base: position 10,539 of record KN487855.1, on the reverse strand, counting down.
TGGAATATTCTAGACAAAGCAAAAACATTTCCATGGAGTCAAGCACTAGACATGTTACGCAGTGTATCTTTAATTAACTTGGGTTAGTTCTGAGTGCAAATGAGCCTTTAATTTGAAAGATATAGTGTATTAAATATGAGCTTGCTTCAGCAGAATTTTGAAGAGTAGCAGAATCCATTGCTTTTCTACATTTTTTACATTTTATCTAACAAAACACTGCTTTCTATTGTCTTCTTACTGGATTTACGCACCACCACATTAAGAGACATTCCCGCAACTTAGCTCCATTAGCCCACAGCCTTCATTGTCTTAAATCAAAGCTGTTTAATGGGGAATCAATAACGAAAGGGTTAAGTAGGATTTCAAGTCAAGGACACTATTTCTGTCCATTCATGCTGTCAGTTTCTTAGGAGAAATAATCCGATTCTATAAACAATATTGTATATTTGTTCTCACTGTTATTGCATTAGGAGGAGGATGGTATTTATAGATTGGAGAAACCGGTAAATTCAATTCAAGAAGGATAATATTGTTGTTTACTTGTCTAGAAGCCCGACTGGAAGTAGTTTGAGATGGTATTGACCCGGCAGTAAAAGTCTGTCTTTATTGTTTTAATGTTATTTGGACGTAATGAAGTAATGGAAGTATAAGTACAGTATGTTGTCTTTTTCCATTTGATTATGTTATATTGAGCAACATATTAGAAGATATAAGTATGTATTCATTTGAAGTTGCACTATAACTTGTGTATAACTTGCACTTGTGGTACCACCAGACCAAGTTACAGGTCAGTTCTGTGGGAAGCAATGACATCTCCATGGAGACAAGCAGGTATCTGCACCGGGAAAAGTTGCGTACTGCAGCTCTGATACTATACTTTAATACTTCTACACCACATTTCATTACAGGGCCCATATTACAGTATTTTCTGATCCTCATCTTGATACTTGGAGTTGCGTTTAGTTTCATTTCCACATGTTTAACACACATACCTTGCATATTTAGGCCTTCTCTAACTAAAAGTACTCCACATTGTGACATCATATGCTAAACTAGAATCACTAGAATTATTTGGATAATTTTAGCTCTTAATTTTAGCTCCCAACTACTAAGTGTAAACTAAACTAAAGGTAAAAGTGTAGCTTGAAACTATTGCTTCATGACATCACAAGGTGGAGCAGAGCATTGTCAAATATGAGTGAATGCAGAAAAACAGGTTTGTTTTTGATGAAATGACAAAGTTTAACATGTCTGGCTTAAAGCTCACTTAGTCCATTTTGTGTAATAAGGGAATTTTAAATGTCCTGTCGATTTATTATTATTTCATTTAACATTTTTGCCATATTTCAGTGTTGACGAAACTGCGTACAATACTGCGCATACCTTTTTTACGTAGATAGTCGTACTCTTACCTCTACTTTGTTATGGAACATATCATGCCGGTCTTATGGATTAATCCGTTGAGGGACTTTAAGGTTTTTTGGGCCTCCGTCTTGCTCTCAGCACCTCTAAAACCTATGAGATCATCCCAAATCGTGGAACTCCCCTCTCACATATCACCTCTTAACTGATCCCATGTGTGCTCAACGTACCTGCAGCTATTAACATTGACCACTACCCACAAAAACTTTGAATTTTATTTGTTAGGCATCTGTTTTTCAGTCTCAGTTTTCCTTACAGTGTGGTTTTTTTTTGTACCCGCCTAAATAGCGCGGATCACTGTAAAGGGTCCGGGCATTTCAGGAAACTTCCCCCCACTTTTAATATGAGGTGTGGTTGTCATGGTAACCTCCCAAACATTACGTCAGCGAGCCCAAAGCCCTTATGCAATCCCCCTGTGGATTTGTGTCTATATGTACTGCCTCTGGAGAAGGGTGTGCGCGTTCGCTAATCGTTTCAAGCTGTAAGAATCGGACACCAGTTTTCTCATTCACTTGGATGTTTGGTTTTTTTCATATTTTTTACGTCAACCCTCTACGCAGATGGTGTCGTAAACTAATTTGCACTTTACTTTGGCAACCTCACACAAACCCTCGGTGAAGCTGGTAGGCCTGTCACAGTAATTACTATATCGACTTAACGTTTAATATATGAAAGCTATTAATATTAAACCAATTTTATTTTTTTTTTAGGGTGGTTTGCATTTATCGCGGTTACATTTTCTTTCTACTACAGGGGATTTAAACATTTTTTTAAGGTGCACTGTGTAACTTTTTGGTTGTGGGTCCATCACCTGCTTGTTTCTAGGGATATGTCCTAGAAAAGCATGACATCTAGCATAAAACGCCTTTCATTTATTCATTTACAGGTGCTTTTATAGCTCAAAAAATAGCATTCTGATTGTGAGTGGGCTTGCCTCTCCATAGACCTGACCTCTAATTTTGTCTGGTCTCCATGAAAATAGAAATAATTAAACATTCCAGACAAAGCAATAACATTTCCAAGGAGAAAAGCAGGCCATAAAAGTTTGAATAAATCACTTCTATGGCTCATTATAGATACAAACAAAGAACTAAAGAGTTACATTCTGCTGTTATGTTTTGCCGATCATGATTTTTTAACAATATTGCGCGTTTAGAGTAGAGTTTTTTGGGGGTAATGCTACTTTTATTGCGTCAGTGGCGTAAATTCTTTCAGTATTATCATTTGTCTTCAAACAAACATCAAAATTTGTAATCGTGACTTGAATCTGGCACAGCACCAGGCGTCGAAACCAGGAAGTGCGGCGATTGTGACAATGAAGATGACGACGGCGAAGAGCGTGAATGAAGCGGGATGACCTCAGTCCCGGCCCGGGCGTTTGACAAGAGGCTGATTATCACGCTGGGGTGGTGACGCTGTCTCTGAGGCCCCCGTAGCACCGCATACTCAGACTGAAACTAGTGAATGGTGAATGCATGTAGGCCAGATTCTCCGGCTTGCAGAGTCGCCATTGTGACTCTATATTTTGCATTCATTTATACTGCACTGTAAACGATTGCCTTTTTTTGCTCGATTTGGCATTGTTGGTCAGAAATCCCACAAACAGATGGTCAGAGCTTGATTTAATCCATTGCTAATTCTAGTGATAGAGAATGAAATAGAGTCTTGGTGCCTTCATGTGTCTATAGTCCTTTGTAATTTTGTTGATGGAGTAGAGGTTTATTTGAAGGTAAAGTCTGAAGTTTAGGCCATTTTAGAACCCGGTTACTCCATCCAAAACAAACCTGGAGTTGTGTTTTGTTTCATTCACGTGCATTTTGAGTTTGAGTTGAGCTTAAATATATAGATTTGTGTGTTAAACATGTGCGAACGAAACAAAGCACTACTCCAGGTATGTTTCTGACAAGGAAAATTATAAGATAGATCAGAAAACAGCAGAGCAAAGTCACATAATTCATATTGACTCCCCTGGATACGCAAGTGGTGGTTGCATTTGTTTGTGCACGTAATTTATCTTCTCGTATGCAGATTTTTACATTTATTAAACATAGGGTTATATCAGATATCCTAATACAACATTTCCTATTGTAGTTCAGTACATATGGCACATTGAAGTACTTTATATAGTGATATATAGTGTAAAAAATGACTTAAAAACATACAGATCTTATTGAGTTTGACTTGTATCTGCATTTTGGCCTCTGTCTATTATAAAAACCTATTTGCAAACTTCAATATATCTTTTCCTGGCTAAGAAAAACATCCTATTACATTTGTTTTTGGTTCTTTTTCACTTTGAGTCATTATAGTAATACTGTTTCATTTCTTTGACCCGTTTCCTGTGTTTTTTAACGTGGTATTTTTCTGAATGGCGCATTTCTCCTATTCTCTTTGAAGCCTTCACAGTTAAAACAAGTTATGCAGATTATTCAAGCTCCACGCTACATCAGAGGAGCCCAAAGTCCAAAGCTAAAACTCACTCTCTCTTCGCTGTGTATTTGGTTTGCCCTTTGTTCGGAGTGATAGTACTGCAATTGAAGTAGCTTTGAAGTCTTCCTCTGGTACATGTCATTCACCGTCACGATCTTCTTCTTCGCATCCAGATAATTAGATGCATATTATTCCAGCTTTTGGAGTTTGGGAGATTGTCAGGGAATAAACATTTGGAGGCATTTAGCGGACTTCTCTCCAAAAAATGCCATCATTGTGAATTCGATGGAAAACAGCTGAAACTAGGCGCCTCTGTCTTTGAGATTAAAGTGTCCATAGAAAGAAAGAGCATTGGATGGAGAAGAGAAAGTTAAAGTATGTAAGATCTGGAGAAGGGGAAGTTGTGTTTGACCAGAGCCTGCTGAGAAAACCCGCTGCTACGGATACGCTGCAGGACCACATCAAAGACGGTGAAGTTTTATCAATGGACACGGGGTTGTTGCGACCTCTGACCTCTTGGCTTGGCTTTCGTACGGACTTGGCAGGTGTACAGATCATGTATAGAGCAGCTACTATTGGTTTAACCTGAGATTTCTAAGGCCTTTAGCTTTTACAAGATGTATTCTGCTGTTCCAGGATATATATTAACATTTTGAGTCCAGGAACGCATTATTGGTCTGAAAATATCCCTATGACCTTTTACCAGTTCTCACGCTGCCATCATTATAACATTCAGAACTTTACACCATGTTTATAACTATGCTTGTATTAATTTATCATAGTCCTGCTTAATTGTCCTTATGTCCTGGATTAATCTGTCCTCGTCCTGTTAGATCAGTAGTTTCCTTCTGCCAATAGCTTTGTTCTACAGATTTACAACCTTATTGGCAGTGGATTCGTCCTGGTCATCTATGCCTGTCCGTCCATGGGAGTGGATCTCTCCTTCACTGTGGTTCTCCTCGAGGTTTCTCGGTTTTTTCCCATACTATTTTTACGGGGGGGTTTCCCACTGGGTTTTTTGTTTTTTTTTTGAGTTTTTCCTTGCCAAAGAAAGACAGTCTAAGGACAGGAGATGCTGGGACAATTATCCATCTGCCTGCTTGTTGTTGGACATTCTGTATTTTTGAATTATTAATTAATTACTAATTATTGTTGGGGATTGTTGGAATTGAAATATTGTTCCTGGGACCCCCAACATATGACCTAAAACCCCACTTTGAGAACCACTGGGTGAAGGGTTAGATCAGTCAATTAACAATTAGTAGAAATGGGACTATTCTTGCCATTTTTGATCCAGAATTTGTCATATCGACACCTTCCTAAAAGAATCAAATAAGTCATTTTTTAAGGTTTTTCAGGAAACATAAAAAACTCCCCCCAAAATTGAAATTATGACATTTTTTTGCCTAAGGAAAACTTGCCTAAGAAAAAAAAGTGACTTAGGCGATTATTTTAGGAAGGTGATGATATATTTTTTATACTTTTATGTATTCTATCATCTTAAATTATGAATTATGAATTGAATACGTTGACTTTTAGACTTTCAGACAGAGGTTGATATCTGATTATGGCAGAACTATGATTAAAGTATAGATATTGGAACTGAAGCTGGATTGGAAACTGGGTTGCCTTTACAGCCTTGTTTTGTATGTAAAAATTGTAGTAACAGACTGGGTTAAGGGTTAGATCAGTCAATTAATTAGTAGAAATGGGACGATTCTTGTCATTTTTGATCCAGAATTGGACACCTTCATATGGGCACCTTCCTAAAATAAACGCATGTCATTTTTTTTAGGTTTTTCAGGAAACACAAAAAACTCCCCCCAAAATTGAAAAACTTAGGAAAACTTAGGCAAAAAGTGACTTAGGCGATTATTTTAGGAAGGTGACGATATATCTTTTATACTTTTATGTATTCTATCGTCAGTTGCTTTATGAATTATGAAATATGAATTGAATAAGTTGAATTTTAGACTTTCAGACAAAGGTTGATATCTGATTATGGCAGAACTATGATTAAAGTATAGATATTGGAAGCTGGATTGGAAACTGGGTTTGCCTTTACAGCCTTGTTTTGTATGTAAAAATTGTAGTAACAGACCAGAATTTGAACTTGAATTTGATTTGTTTTGTTTCTTTTTTTTTATTCTGGTAATATTACTCCAAAACTCCAAAAAATAAATAATTCCTAACGAACAAATATTTAAGACTGATTTGGGCTGTTTATGAATTAAGTATTTATTAAAGTGTAGTTATTATAAAGTGTTACACAAATGTTGCAGTCAGAGTAACTTTTCCAGAGGTCTGAAATAAAGAAACAATAATAACATGATTTCCATTTAAATGCATAGTAATTGTAGGTAGTGTTTCCTTATAGGGTTCAGCCCCCGTGGTTGCATGTTATCACAGGGGAATGGCCCACAGACAGGCTCCTGCTCAGCTGTGTTGCTGTGGGAGTGGGAGGGGCCGTGCACTTGCGATGAGAGGGGCTGAACCGTGTGATTGAAGACAGAGGGGAATCAGTTGGATGTCGGAAAACTTACTCACGCCTCGCGCTCTCGCCACGGACAACTCTGTATCATGGCTTTCCACTGAGGACACCACCTTTTTGTTGGCGACCTCGTGTATGGGCGACTATGCAGGGCCGAGCAGGGAAAGCCCCAAAGAGGGAGATGGTCATTGAGTCTCCACAGCAGTACAAAAGTTTGGCTGAGATAGAGGCTGAAACTGAGGCAGCATCACAAGCGCAGGTGGTGAGTTTGAGTTTTAAAGCTGGTTTTTTGCACATTTAACCCTATAGCAAACCCATTAGCTGTTAGATGGGAGTAGCTTGCATGCAGGAATTCTCTATCTAAGCAAGTTTTTATCTTAGTCTGGGCTCTCTTAGGCTCTCAGCTTTGAAGCGATGCCTTTTTTTTTCTTGCAGGACGGAAAAGGGAAGTAGCAGCTTGAGGGTCCGGGTCTCCAGAGGTTTGAATGTTGATCTTTTTTTAGGAAATGGGCCTGTTTTGTCATTAAACGTCCCCTGCGCTAGATCTAGAAGCCAGGCTAATTGCTTTTGGAGGATTCAGTCTTCACTTTGGAGCTTGACTTTTTTTATTTTTGCAGCATTTTTAAACGTATATTGTTAACGTATATTCTTTTCCTGGGAAGTTCACAGTTCACAGCTGCTCGTTGTTATCCTTTTGTCTCAGTGGCACACATCCAGTTGGAAATATGGTTGCTTTCTGCTTATCAGATGTTCCTCACATTCAAAAAAGCGAAGCAATTACGGCTGAATATCTTCATTAACTTGTCATGAAGCTTGGATTTTTATTTGTTTTGGAGTTACATGTCTGTCATAATATTGTTTCATTTAGATAAAACCGTGTTGCCATTGAACCAACGCCAAATGGAACTGTCCGTCAAAGATGAGAGCAGTAGTTTTATAGATTTATAAGCACATTTTTGCGTGACGTACCCTTCCATTGTATTAACCAGAGTACTATAGGCTTAAAGGAAACCGTGTATTCTTTCTGAGGAATGTATAAGAGCGGTGCCAGCCAGGATCATGACCTAAGCTCCTCCCTATCTGTAACACAGCACTGTTTACAAAGATGTAGAGTTATCATCTGACAAGGCTTTACTGCTACATCCCACGTATATTTATCTAAACCCGGTGTAAAAACAATCAAACGCACAGTGATTATATTCTGTCTGGTTCCTATTTTGTCATGTAACTGTATGACGTAGAGGCTCTTACAGTGAATGGTACACTCCGGCCCTTATGTCGACTCCTAACCACCATCTTTTGTCTTAGTGGCACTTTGGCTCGCGTCGCCTTCTATTGTTCGACGGGACAATTGCATTTTGTTGTCCAGACGGCGTTCATATTTCGGATTTGAAAGACTCTGCGTGATTTTTTGGTGAAAAAAGATCAAATTGCGATTTCTGTTTGAGCAGAGATTGAAATATACAGCTAAAAGAAGGGTAGGCCTGTCACGATAATACAATATCAACTTATCACTTAATATATGAAAGCTGAAGTATTAAATTTTGGAGAAATTTTGAGAAAAGTGGAGACATTTGAGCCATTTTAATGTAACACAATAGAGCTGAGCTGTAGAAAGTTGAATAAATAACTTCTTTTGCTAATTATCGGCTCATACTGTCATTTATTAGTAGCAGCTCATGTATTTTAATGATACTGTATATTTAAAAACAGTCAGTGGCATAAAGTCATTTCAGTGTTATTTTTTATCTTAATATTTCCCTGTAGAAATACATCCTGCTTCAAGATTTGTTATCATGGCCTAATCAAATGCATTTAAACTGATGGTAAAATATCCTATAAAGATTCCCCTAAAGAAAACATACGTAGTTGGAACATTTTTGACACTGAAATCATAAGCAAAGATCAGATTTGCCACAGATTTCTTTTTTTTCATGCACTGCTGTTTTGCCCTCTATCTCAAAGACCCCCTGGTGGGCGACTTGTTTTACTTCCAAGATCCACTCTAAGCCTCGTTTCACCCCAAAAACACAGGCTATTTGTACGAAAACCTTTTCATATCTAAATAACAGTGGCTTTTGCTATTTGACTATATGCACAAAATTGCGTCTGAGGATTAATTGTGCAGCCCACAGTAGATCTGTCATGATAATTACTGTCTTTTAATATATGAAAGCTTATATTTTTTGGCTATACGAAGATTTAAGCTGTAAATCACTCATGACAGATACAAACTACGGTAAATACTGTTTATTTATTGCAGCTCATCATTTTTTAACAGTATTGTACATTTAGAATAATTTTATGGGGGTTGTTTTAGGGTTATTGTGTTAATTAGTTTCAGTATCATTATATATCGTCTATATTTTCTTCATCAGTATATCACACCTCAAAATGTATTATCATTTTGTTTTATTTCAGAATGATTTGAAACATATTTTATTACAATTGTGCTTTTCGTTTGTTCTTTAGGTGAAGCCAAAGATCATAGAGCCCCTGGACTATGAAAATGTGCTTCTCCAAAGGAAAACTCAGATCATCAGTGATGTTCTACGGGACATGCTGCAGTTTCCACAAGATGATTTTGAGGTAAGAAACAAAACTGAGACTTCTAAATAGCTCTACCTGTTTCCCGATAAATACTATATAGACTTATCTTTCAGTATATGAAAGCTGGAACTATATTTTTTTTCGTATGGAACATATTTTTGATGATACAAAAGGCTTTATTAATAAATTCTATGACTCGAAATGTTTCCTTTTGCTGTTTATTTATTGCAGCTAATGATTTTTAACAATATTGTAGATTTAGAATAGTTTTTGTGGTATAATCTGTCTGTGTAAGTGTCATAAATTTGTTTCAATATTGTCTATATTAACTTTAGCAATATATCAGACTTCAAATTTTGTTATTTTGGCAGCAATTGTGCCTTATTTTACTAGAATTGTCATTTAATGCATGGAATTAAAATGTCAAAACTCTCTCTCCACTCTCAATAGTTG
>JACN01011644.1:0-14408 GCA_000787155.1 Scartelaos histophorus | reverse complement strand
GAATCAACAAGCGAAGCACTAAACTGATGTTATTTTGTTTAAAAAGATGAGTGACCAATGAGCTCCTTCCCTTCACATGCATCACTGAAATAAATTCATCTGATTGGACGATCATGTTTGGTTCCCTTATTTCAAGCTGTTCTAAAAGCCTTTTTGGCAGCGTTCTCATTTGACGTAAATAATATAATCCTGTGTAAATCTTCATTATCCATAGTGTATATTTTCAAACTGAGAGTGATTCGGTTTTAATATCATCTGTGAAGAGGAGCTTTATTTAGAGCCTCTGGACTTGTGCAGCAGATAAAGACTCTGATCTAAACACACTCATTTAGTGTCATTAGACTGAGCTGGGGCCAGCTCCACACTGTGAAAATGATCACCGCTTTTCTCCACTACTTTTCCAATCAATTCAATGTGAACAAGTCATTTCTGTGATGGGAAAATATCATGGAGTCAACTGAACTTTTTCTGTAAAAGATTCAGAAGTAACCTGGCTCTGCCCAGACTGATAAGTGTGGCTGTCTGAATAGTTATCTGCATTCACTGAAAGAGGTCAGGATCCAAGGCTCAGGAGTCTCACAATAACAGAACAGGCTCAAAGGCCAAATGTGAGTTCAATCCAGCTGAGAGAAAAGCATCTTTACCTCCACAAAGCTCTTTCCTCTGCACATTCTTCACTAAAGACTCTGAACTGATGCTAAAATAGGTTGAAGTATATCGGCGTCACCATGTTTTGGTTCCTTTGGCGCTGGCTTCTCCCCAAACCACAACACTGCCCTGTGATTGGTCGGTGCTTCAGTTGGAGTTGGCTCACAAAAACTCACAAAAATTAAAAGAATGAATCTTGCTGGCAAGGCTAGTGCAACTGTGATTAATCATTTATAACAACTCTCAGAGACCAGTGACTTTGTGAGAGGTTTTAATAGGATATACTGTTGATTTGTGTAACATTTTCAATGTTCATGTGACCAACTAGTCAACACTGCACTGACTCTGGAGGCTTTAAAACAGAACAGAGCTTATTTGCAGTCAAAATCAGCAGCCTCATGTAAAATAATACAATCCCAATGACGATGGCAGCGCCCACGGCAACTTCAGGAATAATGTGGATTATTAGGGACAAAATGTCTGTCATGAGCCCATAATGTGATGCTATAGAATATTCACAGTGCTGTGTGCTGCCTCCTGCTCTCAGACACATCTCCATGTTTACATTCATAAGACTCACATGAAGAGGAGGCGTTTCATTATGTGGAGACACAGAGGCAGATTTCAAAGACCAGGATTAGACCTGATCCTGCACTGATCCTACATGAGAGCCCATGGAGTCGACCGTGAGGAGGTCTGACCCACTATGATTTGAATCTAACACGACTCCCACAGCTCAGACACAGACAGAGAGCAGGAGGCTCACACAGGGAAACACAAGCAAATGGAAAGTGGAGAAGGCAGTGGATCAAAAGTCCAATACCTGCATGTGTCTCTGTGCAGGTCAAAGGGCCCAAATGACACTATTTTCTGACCAGTGTTATAATGTAGTTTCCTCATCAAAACATACCAGGAGTTATGTTTTGTTTCATTCACACCTTTACCACACAGTTAGAGTTTGCCTCTCAAACTGGAAACACTTGTGATGTCATGTGGTAATACGGAGGGTGCTCCACTCTGTTTTTAATGGAGATAGAGAGATTTTAAGTTACATTGCAGAAGATTACCGTATTATTCGGACTATAAGGTGCATCTAAAATCATGACATTTTCTCAAATTCGACACACATTTTGTTTCGCTTATTGTGCCTTATAATCCGATGCTCCTTATGTGTGGACAATGACACAACTGACATTTTATTTGATACTGCGCCTTATAATCCGGTGCACTTTATAGCCCGAAAAATACGGTATAGCCAAAAGATCTACATGTCCACAGAACCAACCACAAATACAAGTCAAGGTTGTGGAGATGCGAGCTCAGTAAGGACACAGATTTGTTTTTTTACTGCAATAAAAGCTCCATAAAGAAAAAACATGCTCTCATTTCTCATTTTATTATAGTTTTGTATATTAAGTTCCATAGTGGGGTTTTAAGACACTGGCAATCCAGGTTCTGTAGTAACTGTACCTTTTTTAAAACAATAATAGCACAGGCTGAATAAAGTTCTTTCAAAAGCAGTTTGAGTTTGAGAGGCACTTATTTCTATTAATACCTCCCTGATTTCGATGAGCAAACATGGCAGTGTGATTCAAATCAGAGTTTATTTCTGCATAATGGTGTTGTGTGTTTGAAAGCGTCTGGCGCTGGTGCAGATGGTTCTCTCCTTGTTCCCACTTCAGCCGAGTGAGAGGAGGTGAAGAGCTGTCAACACCGGAGCATGGGGTTTGTCAGCTCATTAAGGCCAGGCTCAGGGAAATAACGAAAGGTTTCATTTTTACATTCCAAAAGCATTTAGTGGAGCTTGCTTCTCCTGTCTCTCTGAGGGAGACTGTGCTTATTCACCATCACATTTTGGTGTTCCATGAAGCAGTGAGCCAATAAAAGTGTGTGCTAATCCAGGATTACTGCCATGAATATTAGATCAAGGCTGGGATTAGGAAATAGGAAATCATCGAGAGAGATTAGAGTCAAACCTAAGAGCGCTGGTGAAGGCAGAAAATATACAATGAAACACACCCGCTGCAGTAATACATGAGATTTGGATGTGAACAGAACACTGCCCAACGTCTGTCTTCACATGGGTCTGAACCATAGACTAAAGAAGAGCTCTAAGTGAGTGTGGCGTCACCCAGTGTTCAGATCCAGTCAAATGAAGCTCACCGAGGCTCGTGAATGTGGATCCGAATTCCATATTAACAAAAGGAATTGATTTACAGAAAAAAATGTGAGTGGCTTAAACAAACATAAACAAAATGGAAAGCCTGACAGCAGCAGGTTTGGATAGAGAGGCGATGTTTTTTCAATCCAAAGTGAATTGGATCTGGAAGCACGCCCATGCTCACTTCATATTTAGAACACGACAGCAACCAGATTAACTGTTCCCATTTACATATAGAGCCTGTGGTAGACGCTCACATGAGACTCATCTGTTTGTCTGCTAACAGTACAGGGGTATGTTTACGGGCGGTTTGTTCTGTGACGCTGGAGCCATGTGACCTGTACATTTCAATCTGATCAGTATGCACCCGAGTATTTGATGAAGACTCAGATGGAAACATGTTGGCACTGAGATAAAATAATGCACATATGGGAGTGTCTCAGATCTCTGTAAGTTTATCTCCTCACTCAGGATCTGAACAGAACCTGATTTTTTTTATATAAGTGGTGATCCAGAGCGTTTCCTACCACTGCACTTTAATAATGACTTTGAAATGAAAGTCAAACTCTGTCAGGTGTGAGAAAACCACACGGAGAAGCACAATTATTTCCAAGCAACTTTAAAAAACTGTTATTTTTAAGTCTAGAAGCCAGAAGAAGTGAGAGCATCTTGGTCTGTCAGGTCCGTCCAATCAGATTTGTTTATTTCAGCGACACATGTGAAACAAAGGAGCTCATTGGTCACTCCTCATTTTGAACAAAAAGACATTTCACTCACCACTAATAAACAGTTTAGTGCTTCTGCAAGTTTTTTCAGCCTCTTGTGTTGTGAGTGGCCATATTTGTTCTAAACAGACCATCCAAGTCCCTGATTGGTTAAACCGCCTGTCAGTCACACCCATCTGAACTCACATCTTTGAAAGGTATTGAAAAAGTTTGTATTCTGGATCTCAGGCGAAGAAAACAGGGCATTGTCTCATAGTGTGAAAAGTAATACTTTTGTAGCAACTAATCCCAGTGTCACTGAGGTTCTTTGTTTTTGGGCGAGGTGAAAGGTCGACGTAAACAAAATGGCTTGATGAAAAGAATAAAAAGAGCTCTGTGTGTGTGAGGACGAATGTTGTCTGAGAATAAGAAACGACACGCTGGGAAATCAGATGAGCCCACGTCAGGAAGCAGAGAGGAGCACGCAGAAGAGCGGAATGTAAAACAGGACCGAAGACGCACCTGATTTTGAACCGTGAAAAAGAAAACTAGTTCATGTGTAATGCATCTGTTGTCCAGGTAGGCCCCAGTTCATTTATTTAATTTGCTTTTTTGGATTATGAATATGCAAGAGTTAGCATAGAAGCTAAATTTGTGTTGTAGTGAGGTTGTTGGAGTTATGTTTTGTCTCATTCACACATTTAACACACAAACCTGCAGATTTAGGTGGGAATAATCCTTACACTTTCACTAGAATAATTTGGATCATTTCAGTCCCGAAAATTCCCATTTCTGCTAAACAAAAACTCAAAGGTAATTCACTTTTTAACTTGAAAATTATGGCTTAAGTGGAACAGAGCTTTGGAAGTGTAAGGTAAAGCATAAAAGAATTACTTAAACATGTGTGAATGAAACAAAACACAATTCCAGGTCTGTTTCAGAGGTGGTAACAACGTTCTAACATGACAAAAAGCTCACGGGAGTCAGTTTTGAGTAATATAGGACCTTTAAAAAATTCTTCTGCAAAAAAGCTTGGCCTAATTTAAGATAAACCCTTAAACCCCCCTTAAATATCAGAAAATGACTTAAAAGTAGTGAAATTAACCGTCATTAGACTTGACCTAAACTCCCTCTAGACTAGAATGAAACAGTCTCTGAACTAGTAAGTAGATAATCAAACTGAAAACAAGATGAAGAACCTGATAAAAGTATATAAAAGTATGTAAAGTATATTAAAACTTGCCCATATCAGAGAAATTTGCAGTCACTATACACATTACTTGACACTGCAAAACATTAAACCAGGACTAAACCAGGACTGAACCAGGACTGAACCAGGACTGAACCAGGACTAACCCAGGTCCTCCTCGTCTTCCTCTGCCATTCGTGATTTCATTAGCGAGTCTGTCTCTGGGGCGAGGTGTGGCGTTGTCGTGGCGATGGCGTCTGTCAGCAGCACATCTGGAACATCTGCCTCCACGGCTCAACCCGACAATGACGAACTAATGACCTGGAATTATACACACACACACACACACACACGCACACACACACACACACACACACACCTGCTCCTTTCACTGCTGATCCAATCATTTGTGAGAAGGAAGTGCACTGTTAGCAAGCTAGTTGTTAGCTTTACTGTCACTGCAAAACTCCGCTCCGACCTGTTAGAGCACTTATAAACTCATTGTGGTGAATAAAGGACACGCTGAATGCTTAAGGGAAATGAAGAGCAACTTTGGATCACTGCAAACTGTTTACAATTGTTTAGTTCTGTTTTTTCACATTTAAAAAAATCAGGAACAAATAAAACAGAAAACGCACACTAAAGTTTTTGTGGAGGCACAACTGTAAGAACCAACAAATTAAGAGGGAAAAAAGCATAGCACACTCAGAGGGCTGATGTCCAAAGTGTTGTTTTTTTTTATTTTAAATAACGCTTCATCAGATCATTTTTGTTGCCTTGGACCACAGTACACCAGGTGAACAGGTAAACACTATTTTAAAAAATTAAAAAAGCTTTAAGACATCTGAGTGCACTATGTATTTTTTCACTTTAAAAAATCAGGAACAGACATAGGTCGTCAGGTTTTTAGAAAAACAGCAATGCATCATCGACATGTGTCCAGTTGCAGTTTTTTCAGTTAAAAAGGTTCAAATGTGATAATAATTCCCCACATCCCTGCTGACCTCCATGGAACCAAATCATTTTTTCACAAAGCCTGAGTTCTTCTGCATGCTTTTGTCCTTAAAGTGTCAAATGTTCAATGTGGTGCGACGTCCGACCTTTCAAATGTCATAATAATTCCCCACATCCCTGTAGAACCGCTGACCTCCATGGAACCAAATCATTTTTTCACAAATCCTGAGTTCTTCTGCATGTTTTTTGTCCTTAAGTGTTCATGTGGTGCGACCGTCCGCCCTTAACTCATGATTTTTACACTTCTTTAAAATGACTCTAAATCTAATCACATTTATTTTCTTTCTTTTTTCTCATATTTTCTCAAGTGTTTTTAGTCCCTCATGAAATTTCCTCTTTCTTGAATCAATATTTCCTCCATAATATTCAAACAAATATTGTCCGACCATGTTTTAGAAAATAAAACTATTTTAAGGTTATTCTCAGTCGCACCACATGACATTTTTTAAGGTCGTAGCCAATTCATGTACATAAAAAAACATTTAAAATGCTTCATATAAATGTCAAACACAGATTTATACTCCCACATTTTTGAAAAACATGATGTAAAAGTTATGTAAATAGTCTTATTTATTAAGATGACCTATCGTTCAGTCAGAAAGCGTGAACATGTTTTGAGAAAGGCGTGTATGACCTTTTCTGTTCTAAAATGCAAATTTCTCTGATCTGACCAAGATTTTAAAACTTCTGTCAGGTTCCTCATCTAGTTTTCAGATTTATTAGCTCCTTACTAATTCTAAGACTGATTTATCCTAGTCTAGAGGGACTTTATTTTAAGATAAATTGTCAAGTAAAAGGATCTGTCCATGCAACAAGATCATTTCACTACTTTAAAGTCATTTTCTGATAGATTTAAATGTTTAGATCTTCTCTATCTTTTCTTCTCTTTAGTCATAATTTCCTTTGATCATTCTGCTTTTGCTTATTCTTTGTTAGGTTTTGTGGATATGGGGTGTGAATGTGGTTGAACAGTGTTGAATAGAGTTGATATGATGGAGGCTGAGTCAGAGGCATCTTCATGTCAAGAGGATTTTCAGCCTGTCATGAGGAAATCTCTCTCTCTGCAATCTCTCTCCACTCCACTCCATGATACTGTTACGTGGCCTGGAAAGTTCCACAGTACGGCTGAGACACAGATCTCAAACAGCGTTACCAGGTCCAATTCCAGAGTAAAATTGGTCATCAGAATTAAAGTGGAGCTAAAAACTAAATCTACTTTTTTCTGCTACTTCACTGTGTGTTTTAATAGGATTGATTACAGTTCCTGAGAGGTGTTTGTTTAGTATTTGCACCCATTCTTTTTCTTTTTCTGCTTTATCCAAGTTCTTAGACTTCACAACTAATCTCCACAAACATTTAGTGTGAACAGGCATCAGGACATTTAAGGTGAGATCATATGGTTCACTTATTTTCTTCAAAGCAGAGGTGGGTATCACTTTTAACATATTTATTGTTTTGTATTGTGGCGGCACGGTGGCTGAGTGGCAACACTCATGCCTCACAGCAAGAAGGTTACGGGTTCAATCCCCTTTCTGTGTGGAGTTTGCATGTTTCCTCCCCGTGTCTGGATGGGTTTCCTCCATCAACCAAAAACATGCAACACCCTATGAACAGTTTACAATCAGGGACCATAGGGGAGTCCCTCCCTCCTGTGGGCTCACCACCTGCAGAGGGGTTCATAGGGTCTGGGTCTGGTGCACAGAGTAATGGGCAGTGCTGCCCCCGCGACCCAGCTGGATTAAGCGGGAGAAGATGGATGGATGTTTTGTATTGTTCTTTTATACATTTGTGGAACATTGTTGTACAGGACTAAGGGTGAGGTAGGCCTGTGGGTGAAGCATTGGACAAAATCGTACTTCTGACCATGAGAAATAGGTTCAAACAACCCCACAACCAACCCAAGCCCCGTAACTGACCCCACCATCCTGCGTTCTGCACAGCTCTAAAGAGCAGTCATGGGTCATTTGAGGAAGTGAGAAAACAGGCCTAAAAATATAAAACTTTAAAAAAAGACATCTCAAAGTTTCCTCAAAAATCCTCATTCTTACTGTTACTGTCAGTGGAAATGGATTTAAAATGGAAAAAAACAAAAAATCAACTTTTGTCGCTACTAAACTGTACATGGGCAAATGTCCAAAAAGTTGTTTATACATGTTCCCAGAGGAAACTCATTTTAACCGCTTGTATCCACGATCTCGTCCTTTTGGTCACTACCCAGAGCTCATGACCATAGGTGAGGGCAGGACCGTAGACTTTGCCTTTCAGCTCAGCTCCCTCTTCACCACAACGGTCTGATACAGCGACAGCATCACTGTATACACCCCAACGATCCGCCTGTCAATCTCACGCTCCGCCCTCCCCTCACTGTGAACAAGACCCCGAGATACTTGAACTCCTCCAAAAAAGAAAGAAAATTAATGTGATTAGATTTAGAGTTTCAAAATCATGAGTTAAGGGCGGACAGTCGCACCACATGAACATTTTAACATCTTTTAAGGACATGCAGAATAACTCAGGATGTGTGAAAAAATGATTTGGTTCCATGGAGGTCAGAGGTTCTACAGGGATGTGGGGAATTATTGTCACATTTGAACCGTTTTAACTGATGAAACTGTAGTTCGAAACACATCATGTCATTGTCATTCAGTAACCCTCCAGTCTCCACCCTCTTCCAAGTAACTCTCCAGGGGATTCCTGCATTATTATATTGTGCTGAATAACTCAAATTTGATTGATTAAATCCCTATTTCCTTTGTAAATGTATAATTTTGATGTCTAATTTTGTGCACTGATAACTGGATAAGGGTTTGTTTTATAGACATCTAACTGGAGCTCATCTTCAGCTCAGCATGACGCTTATATTTACAAAATTTCTGGCAACCGCTATAATTAGTAGCTCTTTGGCATTTTCGTTCTGTAAAAGTAGCTCACAGAAGGAAAAAGGTTGGAGACCCCAGTGTATATACAGTGTTTAATGGCATTAACTACTATACTTTTTTGGCTATTTTAGTACAATCTAGATACATTTGCAGCTTTTTTGTCAAAAAACAGTAACAAACTGTGCTGCCTGCAGTGGCTATACAGTGTAAAGTACTACGTGACATCACACAGGACCACACTAATTACATTGGGTTTGTGGCTGCAGGGGCGGAGTCTAAAGTGTGGATACTTCTTAGACCAATCACACTAGTTCTTATACCTCTAAGCCCCGCCCCCACTTTAGTCCTCCAGGTCCTGCCCAGTTTAGCAGCTCCATTTGAATGGTGGTTGTGGGCGCAGTTTAGATGTTGAGTCCCACTTTAATGCCATACTTTGGAACATTCAAGCACTGACATCTTCACGGAGACAAGAATTGGCAGATTCTCCATCAAAAAAGTTACAGATTGCACTTTTAAACTCTGAATGTCACGCATGTGGAAACATGGAGAAATTATCACCTTATAATTATGTATAATATGTTGCTATTTTCAGCGGCGTGTCAGACAGAGAAAGATCTACAAATGTCTCACTTTATTTACACATCTCCGTCCTCAGGCCAAGCAACACATCACAGGTACAGAGAGCGTGAACAGGCATCAGGACATTTCAGGAGCGTTCACTTATTTTCTCATCGAAAGCAGAGGTGATAATAACCGCTAACACATCGATCATCATGTTGTCTTTAATTGTTTTGAAAATGCTCACTCAAAACAACCTATTTAAGTGTTTTATATGTTTCAGTTTCACTTTCTCCCTTCCCTTTGCTCCCCTTTCAGAGCGCATAACAAAATCAAGTTAGTTAAGTTGTTGTGTCTTGTTTTATATCCTGCTTTTGTATATTTAAAACTGGGTGACTGACGCTTGTGGGCGGAGCCTTGTACAGTAATATACAGCTAAACATAAAGAATAAGTTCGATTGGGGCCTGGTAAAGATCCCTAGATTACTCAGACGTGCATGGATGACACTGAAAACCACTTCAGGGATGTTTTTGATGACGGAACAGTGTTATAACATGGTAGAAATGTTGTATAACAGCTACTTTTTAAAGGTGCATTATTTAACTTTATAGTTGGGGGTGCGTCACCTGCTTGTTTCTATGGATACGTCACTGCTTTGCCTGGAATGTTCCACAGTGTGACATTAAACAGCTCTACTTTACATTTATTCAATTAGGTGGTTTTATAGTTCAAAGATACCTATAAAAATGGACATTCTACTGTGAGCGGGGTCGCCTCTCCACAGATCTGAACTGTAACTTGGTCCGGTTTGGTCTCCATGATGATATAAAGGTTTAATGCCATACTGTGGAACATTCCAGACAGACCCTCTACCAGAAAAGTCAGACAAAGCACCAAGTTCATCTATTTGCGTAACGATTTTTTGTGTCATAAAAATGTCCTTGTATTTGTGTTTCTTACTCCGCTCTATCAAATCAGAACATTTTTTTATGGTCTATCTTTGGAAAATAAAACATCGTGACGTCTCTACCTGCCAGGCTCTCAGCACCATAGTTTTTCATTCAATAAACTCTGCACTGGACCGCTCCTGCTGGAATTTTTCTCAGTTTAATGTGGACACAGATGAGAACACTGCAGATCTTTGTACCGTCCGTTCGGCTAAACCTGCTCATTTTTCATTTCATTCAGTCCACAGCTCCCCTCTTCCTCCTCCTGCACCCCTCCTTCCTCTCCTCCGCTCCCTCCCATCTTTTCTCTGTCTTTTGTAGCACATTTTCCAAGCTCTGCGCAGGGACATTCGAGCGAGAGAGTGGACCAGACCCTTGCATAATGATTCTGCACACAGGTCTACAGATTGCATGTTATGGTGAATTTGTCAAATAATTTCGCTGAAAGGAGAAAAAACACAGTGAAAAAACAGTCTACAGCCGTGGTATGCAGCGCCATCTGTTGGTGCTTAAGTTGGTTTGATTTCAGTTAAAGATGAAAATATAGAAAAGGTCATTCGAACGCTATTCAGGAAAGGTTTGTATCTGTCAATTGTCAAAATGTCTTTGAGTGTCCAAATAAGCATTATATAAAATTTATGCATTCTTGTTATTATTAGTATTAGTATTAGTATTAGTATTAGTATTAGTATTAGTATTAGTATTAGTATTAGTATTAGTATTAGTATTTATAGGTCTTATATTACACAAACCTGACTCATATAACTGACCAATTCCTCACGAAAAACATGTGTTTTGTTTCATTCATATGTTTGAGCAACTCTTTATTTTTAGTCTGTAATCTCCAAACCTCAAAATGCTGTTCTACTTTGTGATGTCATGTAGTGCTCTTTTTCAAGTAAACAGTTACTGTTTACCCAGTTCCAGGACTGAAATGATCCAAGTGATTGAAGGTGAATAAAAACAGAGCAGCACTTCCTGTATCACCACATGACATCACAAGGTGGAACTGAGTGTTTTCTGTTCTGGAGAAGAATACAGGGTACAGACTTGGAGTGTTAAAGATGTGAGTATAAAACAAAACACAACTCCAAACTCCAAGGACCTTTACTATAGTAGTACTTTTCCCATATACCTCAACGCCAGGGCCTCAACACCAGGGCCTCAACACTAGGGCCTCAACACCAGAGCCACAACACCAGGGCCTCAACACCAGGGCCTCAACGCCAGAGCCTCAACACCAGGGCCTCAACACCAGGGCCTCAACACCAGGGCCTCAACACCAGGGCCTCAACACCAGAGCCTCAACACCAGGGCCTCAACGCCAGGACCTCAACCTTGACCTTATTGGCTAATCAGACCAAGCTGCTATTGGTTGCTCAGTGTGTCTATCAAAACACATTTATAACGTCTTTTTATCTTTTTACAACTTTTTCATGGTTTTTATCTTATTTATATTTACATATTTATGTATCTATCAATTATTTATGTATCTATCAGTATTTATTCTCATGGTGATTTTATGAATATTATAGTGTTTATGAATATGTATTTGTTTTAATCACATTTTTGATACTGTGTGACACCCCTCTCCCACCTCTGTGCTTTATTCACATTTAGTCTGAACTGGTGTTTGTCCAGATCCGTTCCCTGGCAGAGCTCGGATTCGCTCCATCGTCTGTACGCCTTCATTTGTCCCGTCCTGAAAGCACATTTTAGAGAATTGACACTTTGCGTAACGAGCATCTGTTTGAAGCATCTGTGACGATATGCAAATGGGGCCGGTGAATACTGCGGAGAGGAGGCGCTGCAGTTTACAGTCCTGCGTTAGCATGGAGCCAGCGAACAGTGACGAGGAGTGGACCGGGGGACACGGAGAAAACCTGCCTGGGCTCCTCCCGCTGTAAACCGCCATCTGCTGAACAAAAGCTTGGATAACTCTGAGCCGTTTACGCTGCATGTACCTCCTCCTCCGCTCTGTGTTCTGTGGAGGGACACACGGCGGAGAAGTTTATATTCAAACTTTCATTAGTCCAATGTTTTAATCTGTTTAATGTCCATAAAACTGTAACATGCAGCTTCAGCACAAATCGTTTAGAATTTCAGAGACCTGCACAACACAGAGTTTGTACTGAGTTTGAAAGCAACAATCTGAAAATGTCACTGTGTCTTGCCAAAGGACACACATGGCAGATTATATTATTGGTTTTGAACAGCAGTATTCACGTATGAGAAAGTATAAAACAGAGCAACCCAATGTAGTTTTAGTGTTTAAACTGCTGGACACTGCAAACACACATACAGATATTTAACATTTACTCTATGAAGTTCGCACTGACAGGAATATTAGGCGGAAAAACGAGTGTTGCTACAGAGGGAATTAAAGCTCGTCAAGAATCTGTGTTTGCAACAGAGCAACGACAAAAAGACAAATCGTGGCAATAGAAAACCAAACCCAAAACTCCACAGCCTGATACAAACCCGCTGGACGAGACGATCAAAATGTGCCGTGTGCCAAAGCTCGTTTCATTGGGCAAAAGATTCCTTACACAAAGGTGAGTGTCCAAATAGTTTATGATAACACAGGAGTGGAAGAGTGTAACATCACCTTGTACACCAAAGAATCACCAACAATGTGTGAATATACAGGACTGAATGTTTTGGCTCGGCTGCAATAGACACTGGATATCTACATCAGTGTGTCAGGAAAGAAACACTTCAAGTCAATAAGAAAAACTGAAATAAACTCACAGGCCCTCACAGGACTCAAGTTTGGAGATGGAAAAGTGGTGTATTCTGCTAGAAAGGTAAAGAGGACAGTCGTTTTACTCTCTTACAGCAGGGGCCTTTTTTGCATATATATTTATGTATAGCTGATGATAATAGCTGAGATCCATTATACATCAAAACAGGTTTCCAAGTCTTCTTTAAAATATTGTCCTTATGATGAAGCCGACATGTTAGAGACAAAACCAAGAACCATCTTCTGCCTTAGAGGGAGCCTGGTCAGAAATCCAATTCACTAGTAAACTTTTCCTAGCACAAAAAGCAGCATCCCCTATAATTTTCTATTGTACTTGTCCTTTCCAGCAGGATCAATTATACCTTCAGGTTAGATCTGTTTATAGTAGAATTCTCCTTAAGGATATTGTAAAATATTTTAATGGAAGCACTTGTCTTTCTACATCTTCTACATCTTTCAGCATGTAGCTTGGAACCTACCAAAAGCTTTCGACCCCCTTCCAAGTAGCTCAACCAGGGATTTCAGATTTTTTTTCGAAATAATAAAAATTTGATTTAAGCCTATTACCATTGTAGTTGTGTCATTCTGATGTATATCTTGTCTATCTGTGCACTAATAAATGGATAAAAAACAAACTGTATCTCATCCCAGGCTCTTATATTTACTCATGTTCTGTGAAAAATGAGCAGCTCTCTGGAATTTTCATTAAAGTCGCTCATCAGAGGAAAAAGTTTAGAGACTCCTGGTTTGGAGCTTTGAGAGGCTTGGACAGGCCTTTCAGGCACATGACAAGTGTAATGCATTATTATTTATTTTTATAATTCCAAATACCATCAGGTCTGTCATGATAACACATTTCAAAGCATGATATACTGACACTGTGATAAATGATATATAATACTGAAATGATGATGTATAATATTGAAACTACTTTAAACCACTGACACAAAGCAAGAGAATCCCAGTAAACACATTTTGAGATAGACTCTGTCATCTGTCAATGTAATATAATGCTAGAATATTACAGAAAAATGTCAAAAACCTCCCCACTAGTGCAGAGAAAGTGGACCTACACTAAATATTGGCTCCAAAATATTGTTCCAGCCTGTTTCAGTCAATATTGTAACAATCGTAACAGATCTAACAACTGTGAAATCTTCCAGATAAACTATATGCCAAGAAAATGTGTGGAAAGTTGAGTATTATGTGTGTTTTTCTGTTGTCCAAGATACACCACCAGCAGTGTTAAAAGCCACACTATTTGTCTAATCCTTTAGTCTCACAGGACGGCTACAGGTACATTTGTGTTTCCATGTACATATCTGCTGTTTATTTTACACGTCTTTTTTTCAAACATACATGAGGCTTCTGACCCTGGCTCCTATTGGCTAACCATAACTGCTTAATTTAACTCTTAACTCCTAATTTGACTCTGTACCTGCTGCTGTGGCTTAGTCATTTTGGTCTTAAAACGTTTATCGATTATCCATGATAATCCATTTCCATACTGTGTGAGTGATGTCCACTTTTTTAGACAGTCTATGTATCAAATAAGGTATCATCA
>KN487848.1:0-17807 GCA_000787155.1 Scartelaos histophorus | reverse complement strand
ACCCCCCCCCCCAAAAAAAAACAAACAAAAAACATGCAGGCTCTAATGCCCTTTGTTGTCGACATAAAGCTTCTCTTGTGTAGATTTACTCAAAATGGGAAGAATAAACTGTACCATTATACTGTAAAATGGCATTAGAAAACTACAGAGAAACACATTTTTATTAAAACATCAGCTTGTGTAAATGTCGCCACCCGACCTTGATGCTTTTATTTGATGCCATATTTAGTTCCTGACCTAACGCTGTTTATTTCACTACTAAATTAAGTAGTTACTAGTGAAATGGGCACAGAGTTTGATGAAAATTACAATATACAAAGTGTGGAATACTAAACACCAAAGCTAAGTAAACTATATGGAATAAGTTGTAGTTGCAGGCTTTGAAAACAAGACGTTAGGCAGAATTTATTTAGAAGGTCATTAATTACAAATACAATTGTTGCATAAAGGTTCAATTTTACATAACTTATAAACTATGATTTTTTTTTCCAACCTCAAATGATAACAAGGCTTCAAAACGAGACACAAATTATCCCAGAGCGATGCTTATTTGGCAGCTGGGGCAAGAAATGTAGACAGACACTCAGTAGTTTGCATGCCATTATAAAAAAATGTGAATTATTTTTGGGCAAGAGATAACATTATCACAATATTTAACATTATAAACAATCTTGATAGTAAAAACATTATAGTTGCTTGGCATATTTGTTGACTGAAGCACTAACATTTAATATTAACAAATTTAAACAAGGCACCAGGTAAACACTGGCTTTTGAGCAGTTTACAACACTAATGAAACTTTTGGTCCTTTGTAGCATAGATGTGGAAAAAAGGCCCAAAAAGGGTCAGCAAGATTTTCACAATACTTCCAAGATACATTACTGGAATAAATAATTTGGCAAAACAATATAAAAACAGCTGAAACAAAAGACAAAAGATTTTGTTTTGACCTACACTGTTCTAATATGATTGTTATTCATTTGCAGCCCTATAATGACACAACGGCAGAAATCCTTGAAAACGAAATGAACCCTCACATCAAATTGCATTGTTTAACATCTGTCACAATTATGCATTGACATTATCATACAATAATTTAAATATTAACATTGACATACATTTTATGCAACATACTGGATAAAAGAATAACAAAGCAACAGCCCTGTTCAAGTGATTTTTGAGAAGTCTATTGAACATAGACCACTTGTATCACAGTGTAAGAAGATAAAATAAAACTACACTAAACCTAATTTAGATTTAAGAATAGTCCTTAGAATGTAATTACGCTTTGCTCTCACAAAGAACAATTACAATAACATTCATAACATCCTGATGTTATGAAATAGCTGTTAGCATCTGACAAAAGTTTCAAAAACAAGATCAAAGACAATTATGTTCAATATGTTAAAAGGTGCTTTTGTCAACACTTACGGCTCTTTATTAAACTGGCGATTTAAGAGGTGTGACACTGGACACCTCCCCCACTTGCATAGTCGTCATCATCCACATAGTAATAGTGACTATTGCGTCTTCTTCTGTTTTCAAAGTCACACTCCTCTAAGTCTGCGTAAATATATAAGTCATCATCCATCATCTCAGGCTGCTCAGCCTCTCTCTTTGGAGGAAAGTAACGCTCTAGCTCCTTCAGTTTTTGCTTAGGGAGGAAATTTGCTGGTGGAAACACAACCTAATAGAAACAGAAATGTTACTTCCTCAAAAAATAAAAAATAACTAATATACAAAGTGTGAAATACTTACAGAAAAGTTGATAATCAGGCGTCCCTTTTCGAAAGGTCTACGATGAAGAGGCATGCCTTCATTCAGGACACATTTAGTGTCTCCAGGTTTGATCAGCCGTCCTGTGGGAAAGTCCTTTGATTAGCACAACCTAGACACTATTTATGTACATAACAGGCCATTGTATTATTGTACCTTTGGGAGTAGTGATGAGAAGGGTTCTGTTGTCAAGAGTTTGAACAGGTTTCTGAAAACCACACAAAGCCTCGACCAACTGCAGCTCCATAGACATTATCAGGTCCTGCCCCTTCCTGTTTAAACCATTATCAATCAATTTAATGATAATTAACTTTATTTGTGAACATGGTACTTGAGACATCAGAAGACTCTTACCTGGTGAATTGTGAATGCTCCTGCTGGTCAAGAACAAAGATTATATCACCAGGCTCAATTCCAGGCTCCTGGTCTCCCTCTCCGTGAAAAACAATTTTTTGTCCATCTCTCATTCCTGTTGAAAGAGTAAACTTCTGTTGTTGAATCCTGTGAAATAACAAAGCTATAAACACTAGTATTATTACCTCAGCCCTCACCTTTATCAATATGAACGTCAAGGATCTTCTTCTGTCTCAGGATCTTTCGGCCTGCACATGTTTTGCAGCGGTCCTTATGACTGATCCTTTGCCCTCGGCCCTCACAGTGGGGACACATGGTGGAGACCTGCTGGACCATCCCTGGGAGAAGCTGGTGGACTCGAACTTGCACACCTGTCCCCTGGCAGGACATACATGTCTGTGCTGCGCCTTTACGACTCCCACGCCCTGTGAAAAATATTCACTCAATAATCTAACATACTACTGTGAAAATGAATGTTTATCAAAAAGAAAATAAGATACATAAAGATAACAATAACACACAAAAAAGAAAAGAACATTATTACATTATTAAACTCTACCTTCACATTTTTCACACAGCATATTCTTCTGGACTGCAAGTTTTCTTGTTGCACCGTTGTAGAGGTCTTCCAAAGAAACACTTATTTGGTGAACAATATTCTTTCCTGCAATTAAAAAAAATGATTGAAATGCTAAGTTGTTTAAATATACAATAGTTAAGCACAACAGTACATAGTGTTGTAGGGGTTTTGATTAAGATTTGTCTTCACATCACTGACACATTTCAGTTGTGTCATATTTTCATGAGCTCATACCTTTTCTCTCTCTGTGCATTCGACTGCCACCTCCAAAAAACATATCAAAAATGTCCATAGGGGAGGCAAAACCCCCACCTCCCCCAGTGCCACCTTCTTTGATGGCCTTTTCACCTCCTCGGTCATACAAGTCTCTTTTTTTAGCATCTGACAACACTTCATATGCCTGTGAAATCTGCTTGAACTGTGAGATAACAGAAATTAAATGACATTAATCATATGTGACTGGTTTCCATACGCAAAATGTGACTTGCTCTCACCTTCTCACCCTCTGTGGGGTTTTTGTCAGGATGGTATTTCAAAGCCATTTTGCGGTATGCTTTTTTCAGTTCATCTGGAGTCGCACTGGGACTTACTCCCAATATGTCATAATAGCCAGTTTCTTTGACCATGTTTGACTTTTGTAAGGCTATAGGAATGCAAAAAGAAAAGGTGAATCATATTAACACTCCTATTAGCATTTAAGCACATAAGGTTCTTCTATAACAAAGCTTAAATAATAGAAGGAGAGGCTTGCATAATCAAGAATGTGTCTATATCCGTGGGTTTCGCCATATCAATTAACAAGTTAAAACAAAATATAATATCTTTTGAATGGTGAAAAATCCTCAAAATGTCACATACCGAAAGTTTTAACCTATAAACACAAAACGAAACAATTTGAAACCCTCAACTCTATCTGTTCAAGTACAGCTAGTAAAGTAAAAATAAGATTAACTCACAGAAAAAACAGAACAATAACCACAAAAATAAACGAACTAACAACAAGAAGAGGTTGACTGTAAGGTAACACTTAGCGTTCTTACATTATCACTGCAATATTCGGCCTTTTACAGCCATTAAACAATATTCACGTGAGCTAACAGGGCAGAGCTACCGAGAAAAAGAGAAAACCTCCAACGAGCTCACAGCAGATACAGGCCCAGCAATAATCAACATTTTATCAAGACACAAAACACGTATTATTCCTGTTAACTAACCTTAATCGTAAGTGGTTCAGTCTGAAGACTCGGGCCTAAAACACCTTTTCAGAAATGTGCTGTTTTAGCCACAGGGAGGACGGGATCATGGGCAGGATCTGTGAACCTTGTTGCTAATGACGTCATAACTTTGCGACGGTCGTTTTAACCAACAAAACAAACGCGTGGCCAAAACAGTAAAGATAATCAGACGTGAAACGATGATAAAATGTCACTTTGCTGGCTTATTAGTGAGGAGGGGCTTCATAAACCAATACAGCTGCCTCACTGGCATGCAGTCGTATTGGGTCGAGGACCAGAAACAACAATTAAAGACAAAAAATGTTCCCGCCAGCAAGGTACGCGGTAACACACGAATTGGCATAACGAATTAATTTGGTTCTTTCTGTAGCATCCTTTTTATATATGTGTTATTATTATTTTTATCAGTTGAAGTGAAAGCAGAATGCAACAAAGGTTATGTGAAAGTTAAACAGGTGAGACTGCGCATATGAAACCATTTAAATGTGCTGGTAATTACATCGTTTTCCCATCTCTCTCTCTGTCGCTCTCTTTTTTTTCAAAGCTGGGTTCGAACCCAACATCAGTGGACTCCACTGTTATTGGGAAGGGAAATGAGGTGAAAATGAAGCCTGGACAGCGGCTGCATATAGTCAATGAACTTTACCCCTATACCATACAGTTCAAAGAAGATCTTAGTGGTGAAGAGCGTGGAGTCAAACGTCCACGAGAGTCTATTCCTGTAGAGAAAGAAACTTCTGAACAAACTACAAGGGTGATTGCAACAAAGAAATGTGAAAAGGAGAAGTCTGTACTGCCAGAATGTCATACTAAAACTTCAAAGAATGCTGTAAGTTAAAATGTAAAGGTTAGGTTATATACACGTGTGCATGCTGAGAAAAAACAAACAAACACTGAAATGTGGTTTTAATGGAGAACTATCAATTTTGTTTCAGGGAGGGTTTGGACATTGGAACCAAGGTCTCAAAGTCTCCATGCAAGACCCAAAGATGCAGGTTGGTCATTTTGCACAATAAACAATTAAAAAAAAAGTATATTTTTACTGTTTTCTTCCATCTTTCACAATGAAGCCTTATTTGAGGTTATTATGTAAATATATTTGTATATGCTTACTGACATTTATCATTTATCTAAATATTAATCTTAATAAATCCAATCTACAGGTCTACAAAGATGAGACAGTTGTAGTTATTAAAGACAAATACCCAAAGGCTCGCTACCACTGGCTGGTTCTACCGTGGCAGTCTATTCACAACCTGAAGGCCCTACGCAAGGAGCATTGTGATCTATTAAGGCACATGCATAAAATCGGGGAGCAGATGGTTCTTCAGTGCCCAGAGTCTGACTCCTTACGCTTCCGCATGGGCTACCATGCCATCCCCAGTATGAGGTTGGTATTACAGATCTGATTATTAGTTATTACTTATTTTAAAGGTGCACTGTGTATTTTTTCTGGTGGAGGGTCCGTCACCTGCTTGTCTCAATGGAGAGGATATTACCATATTGTGCCACAGTATGGCATCTGTCTCCATGGAAATAAGCAGGTGACGCCATCAGGCCAAGTTACAGATCAGATCCCGTAAACCTGATCATGGTAAGAGCACAAAGGATTATTATGTTTATTTGATTTTTCACTGAAACACACATATAATTTATAGAACCAGCACAGATGTGGCAGACTATTGATTTCTGTGCTTTTTTGCAGCCATGTTCACCTTCATGTGATCAGCCAGGATTTTGACTCTCCTTGTCTAAAGAACAAAAAACACTGGAATTCATTTACCACAGACTATTTTATTGAATCAAAGGGTGAGAATAAAGACTTGTGCTTGTTGTATCTTGGATCTTGAATACAACTTATTTTTGAAAATGTTATCAGGTGTACCACTGTAATTTAGATCATGTTTTTTTTCCACAGATGTTCTCCACATGCTGGAATCAGATGGAACTGTCAGTGTTAAAGAAGGCACCAATGAATTGCTCAAGTTACCTCTACGCTGTCACATATGTCACAGAGAGCTCTCGAATATACCTGTGCTGAAGGAACATCTCAAGACACATTTCTGAAGAAAGACAATTTGAGCTGTTTAAGTGACAAGGAACAATGCACATTTTGTTTTTGTGTCACAGTAGTTATAGTTTATAGCAGTTATACCTTGTTATAACTGCTATAAACTGGTTTAAAGCATAGTTCAAAATGGTTACTTTTACCACACAGCTATTTTTTGTTCAAATAAATTTATGTTGTTTTTGACTCATTTTGACAATTGTAATATATTCGTAAAAACAAATAGCAATTTGTCATGCAGGTTTTCCAAATTCATCAAGAAAGCAGATGAAGTTATCGTCTTTGTCTCCCTCTAGTGGTGGCTTTCATGACTTACATCTGAATGACAGGGTTAATATTTTTAAACTACGATACGGAATACGTTCAGGCACTACTAAAAATGTATTTTAAAGGGTATCATCTACTTAAAAAACTAAAACTTCACAAATACGAAAAAAGCTAGTTGGCCCGTACGGGGATCGAACCCGCGACCTTGGCGTTATTAGCACCACGCTCTAACCAACTGAGCTAACCGGCCATGGTGAACCGTTTTGAAAAATGTCATTTTAAAGTCCTAGTCCTTTAAAAAGTGCATGTCAGTGATAGAACACAAATCTTAATCATATCATTTTTAAAAAATATATAATTTTGGATGATTTTTACAATGTACTGAAAAGCATACATACAAACATACAGTTTGCTGTCAGCAGGCTTGCATCAAAAATGACTCTAATTTGCCTGGAGGACCTCCACCTTGTTCCCATCGAAACGTTCTTTTGGCCAAAATATCCCACAATATGGCTTAAATGTATCTCCACAGAGAATAATCTGAACCTGGTTCCAGTTTGGTTTGTTTTTGACTTTCAGAGGATTTATACAGGTGACGTGTCGTATATCCAGAAAGTGTTCACGCTTCATATCTCCATAATGTCACTTTAAAGAAAACGTGTAATCAAAGTATGTTAATATAAATTACACATTTTTATTCATAAACAAAGACTTTTTGATACATAAATATTTGCACAATGGAAAGTGAAACTTCATATGAAAACAGGGAAAAAGACATTCTGGAGTTACAGACAGGTTGTACAGTGGCTATGGTTTAATGTGTATTATCACTGCTCAGTTCATATATTTGTATAATGTTATCTTCTGAGGCTGAGCTCCCGGTCATCCTCATCCAGCACCATCAAGTTGTCCACAGAGTAATTGGCATCATCTCCAATGTCCTGGAAGACGTACTCTTCGCTTTCGCAGCTCTGGGTTCCGTTCACACAGTTTTTAATCTGGTTCAGCTCCGCACTGTCGCTCCCGTCGCTGTCCTCCTGACTCTCGGAGCTCTGTGTGCTCTCACTGTCCTCGGAGGATGAGGATGATGAGGAGGATGAGGAGGATGAGGAGGAGGAGGATGAGGAGGTCTCGTTGCTCTCGCTGCTGGAGCTCTGGCTGCTGTCTGCCGTGGCGGTCATGATGAGAGGCGTCTGACTGGTGCTTTCAGAGCTCTCACTGCTGGACTCACTGATGGCCTGGGCCTTCTGGAGCAGTGACACTATGGGATTGCCGCTCTGTTTTAGTGTCTTTGTTGTGGGGGCCATCTTGAGCTGCTTTTCTGCTAATTTATTGAGATTCTCTGGCTGCTGATCTTTCACTTCTGTGCTGTTGTCTTCTGTGCTGCCATCTTGTACAACTGTCGCAAATACTCGTACCCAGCTCTTAAAAAAAAATAAATAAAAAATTAAATTGAGACTTTTGAACAGTTTACAGCCCAATAATCTTTTTGGTGAAGGCCACACTGTCTGCTTTTCTCCATGGAGACTCACAATTGCTTTGCCAATCTCATTTAGTTCATTATGTTATTTTTATTGCTCAAAAATATCTACAAAAATGCATTCATGCTGTGAATACGTGCTTCTTTTTAGATTTGAGCTGCAACCTGGTCTGCTAGTCTATATGTAGATATATTGTAAATGTAATGCCATAATGTGGAACCTTCCAGGCAGCGGAGAGAAGCGTGCAGCAGACCATAGACCACAAAAGTTGTATAGTGCAGCTTTAAACATTTATAGTGGTCCATGTAGTTATACCCTGCTTGTTTTGGTACAGAAATGAATGGAGTCTTTAAGAGTGAATTAGGTTGACATACCTTTCTAACGTTCTCTTCACTGCCCATGCTGTCGTCGCTTGTTTCAACCAACAAGTCAGTGTTCTAGAAAAAACAGCAGACAATTTACTCAATTATACTGACCTGTAGCAAATAACATTTCATAAGGAAGTAAGTTTCCAACTTACCTCGTTGGATTCAACTGAGTCAGTTTCTTCTGATGTCTACAAACAAGAGACAAGGCACAGAACAAGATTAAAACCTACAGTTTTAAACACATTTAACACGTTTGCTGTACATGTGTTTCTCAACTCACACTGTCACTGGATGCAGATTCTACAGATTCTGATGATTCTGACTCTGAACTCTAAAAAGAAAAAAAATTTTTGAGTTACACCAACAGAGATCAAACCAATGAAACAATTCAAAATGTAAAAAAAAAAAAAAAAAAAAAAAAAAAAAGTTAAAGTTAAATTATACTTTCACTTGAAGTAAGATACTTACTGAGGTGTTATTTCCAGATGACTGTGCAACCAACAAGGTTTCTGTCTGAAAAGATAGAAACATGCAGTTAGCCAAAACCACAACACGACTAATTACATCCTATAGCTGCCAAAGAACATTTAAGCTCCATCTTTGCAATCAGACAGTAAATCATATGAACAGAATCCATTCATTCAAATGTTGCTCAAGCCGAGTATTACTGCGAAATGGCCCAGACACAGTAAACAAGACACGTGTGGGAGATCAGCAAACCCACAGCTTTCCAAAGGTTTACAATAGAATAAACTCAATGTAACTGTTACACAGAGCAGTGTATGTTTAAAATAAAGACATCTTACCATGTTTCTGTCTGGTGCTGGTGAAACCATATCTATATTGATAATCTAAAGGAAAACACAAGATGAGGAAAACGGTTATTTAAAGAGTTATAACAATTATACAAATAGCGTGTTTTTATCTGAATGAAATACACTGCTGTAAGTCACTAGAGATGTGAGTGAATGGACTAAATACATTGTGACTGATTTGTCAGTTTCACATAATATTTCTCATGGTCATTAATGACCTCTAAGTACCAAGATTTTTAGCAATACTGTGCAAAATACAAATTAAGTACAAAATGTTCTGTGTAAGTTTGTAAACAACATTTTTGTAGAAGATACTTACTGGATTTGCAAAGACAGCACAGAAAAGGCAAACTGATATCAGGATGATGTTCATTCTGGAAATGCAAGAAATTCAAGTTACAACCATAGTCTAATTAATATTACTGCAGATGAGCATGAAACTTGAGTTACCTGTTTTTTGTGTTGAGGATCCTTTGGTGATGAAGTATTTCTGTGATGAAACACGTGTCCTTTCGGAGCTGTACTAGTCAATCAGAGCTCGTCTGTGGATGTGATGCTGGGAGCCCCAGTCCTCTGTATATATGTAAAGCCCATTAAGATGCTTGCATCACTTCCTTCCGGGTGTCTGTGCCCTGCCAACATCAGAAAATGTTTTTTTCCTTGAGAAAGAGCTGGAAACACACACAAAATAGAAAGCAGACGATAATTGGACTTGCATAAACACACTGGGCTGGTTCATTCAGACACAAAATTCTCTCCTCCCTGTCGGCCTTAAATGTGAAATATAGTTTAGCATCGTCAACCACAGGGTTTGTGGCCTGGTGAAAAAACACTCTCGCCCACTCAGGGAGGAAAGGAGGGCCAGGCAGGGTCACGCTTGTTTCCGCTCCAATTAGGACTTTTGTTTAGACAGTGACTACTTTGGTTTTATTAAGTAATGTCTCAGTTACAGGTGCTTATGTAATGTGTATATTATACTTTCCCACAACAGACCTCTGCACCCACGTAGTGGCTTTAAAAACATATCAAAAACATAATTTGTATCCAGTTTTATATTTTTGGCTTTAAAATTGGGTCGTTCTTAGAAGTAGGGCTTGTACAGTAACGTCTGAAAAAAATACCTCTGCGAACATCATAATTGCTTCCTGGATGCCCATATATGGCCAAGCTTAAAATAAGGTTACAGAATTCCTTGTTTAACCTCACACTGGATTTCCACCATGCTAAAGAGACCAGTAATTAGAGTGTATATTCACCAGTCTGGAGCTGTTTGCCCAAACCACAGTTACCAGCGGTGGAGGACTCTGCAGCGCCGAGAGGCGGAGGCCAGAGAAGATTGATGCCTGTTTATGGGACTCAGTTTTTAAATTGTTTTAGTTATGCACATTTGTTGCTTAATCTCTAATCTAAAAATATAGACAGGTTATAAACGTTGGTCCAAACATCCCAGTCTCAGTGTTGGCAATCGTACTTGTTTTTCAAAATGCCAAAAACAAACAGTGAAAAAAAAAAAAAAAAAAAAAAATGATAATTTTCGATTTTATTTGGCAACCCCTGCTTATCTGTAATGACTTAAAAGGTGCATTGTGTAACTTTTTTGGTGGAGGGTCCATCAAATGCTTGTTTCATTGCTTTGTCTGTAATGTTTCATAGTGTGGTATTAAATCTTTCTATCTTCATGGAAACCAAACCAGACCAAGTTACAGGTCAGATCTGTGGAGAAGCGACTCCGCTCACAGTCAGAATGTCTGTTTTTCTGAGCAGTTTGTGAATAAATGTAAAGTGGAACATTCCAGGCAGAGCAATGACATATCCTTTTCTTTTATTTTTTTTTTCTGATTATTACTTTGTTCGCTGGGTTAGTATCTGTGGTAAATATGTATCATAGTTTTAGTGGCACTTTGTGTAAAAAGAAAAATACTAAAATACAGAAAGTAGCTCTGACTTACTTAAAACAGAATATCTCTATCTCTAACACAGAAACTCAACACATTTTTCTAACATTTTAGTCATTGATAAAATAAAATAAAGTAAAAAATAAAGGTATATGTAAAGGTACTGTCATAATATCATAATATCATAATTTTTTGTCTAATCATGACTATTATGACAAAGTTTGGTCGGAAACTTGCAGAGGATCCAGAAAACAAGATATGTGTCTGATCAAATGGGCGTGATTGACAGATGGATCAGCCAATCAGGGACATGCACGATCTGGCATATTAAATAAAGTAAAAAATATTACAGGGGACTGAAAAACATCTGAGATTTCTGCAGAATCAAGGAGAGAAGCATTACACTCTGTTAACCTGAGAAGAGATATTAGTAAAATTTGATATTATGTGTGGCCGATGAGCTCTTTCTTTTCTAAAGCATTGTTGAAAAAAACTGATTTGACTGCACGATCACGTTTGCAGGTTTGAGACGCGACAGAGGGCGTGGAGACCAGACTGAAGTGAAGTCTTAAATATAATAATGTTAACTATGTTTAATTGAAATGAGTCTAACTTGACTGGTGCACTTTGTGTCAGGAGTGTGTATCATCAGAAAGAACACATCTGACCAGCGGGGGAAGGTAACAAAGTACAGCAAAAGTACAAAGATAATTTACTTTCACATTAGAGAATATGTATCTGAATTTTCTACACACTTCCTTTTAGATCTGAACTGAAAAGTAAAAAGTACTTATGGTTTTAGACTTGCTGACACGGTTGAGGTTTATTTTAACACATTTATTTCCGTCACACTAAACCAAATACCAAAAAACGGCTAGAAAAATTAAGAAATCAATTGAATCACTTAAAATCAGCCAAATTCTTTATCAAAATCACTATATTTCATTCTTAAATTGTTCTAAAAATCTCAGGAAAATACTTACTTTTAAGCGCATTTTTAAAGAAGTACTTATATATTTAAGAAGATTTTCTCATGTGATACTTTTACTTGAATGACCTTTTCGCTCTGTATCTGTACTTTTATTTAAAAAGATTTTCTCATGTGATACTTTTACTTGAGTTACTTTTTGCCTCTGTATCTGTACTTTTACTTAAGAAGATTTTCTCATGTGATACTTTTACTTGAGTTCCTTTTTCCCTCTGTATCTGTACTTTTACTTAAGAAGATTTTCTCATGTGATACTTTTACTTGAGTTACTTTTTGCCTCTGTATCTGTACTTTTTCCTAAATACCAGTGAAATCAGTCAGTGAATCTTTATGTACAGAACCCTCAAATCGCTCAAGGTGACCAAAGTGCTTTCTAATAAAATCAACGCAACATAAAAACGCACACATTAGACTATTAAATAAAACAAATTATGCAAAGTGTCACTGCATTACTGAGTGTTGAATGCCAGACTGAAAAGATTAGTTTTGAGCCTGAATAGTCTGAGATAGAGTGCACATCGAGAGGCAGATTGTACCAGAGAAAACCCCATCAGTTCTCAATAAAAGACTAAAAAGAGGCTTGGGGACACAATAGAAAAGCAACAGTGAGACCATAAGTAATTATCTTAATCTACTCAGAGCATCTGTTCTATCTTAAAACCACATTTACTAGTTCCACATGGGTCAATGACGTATAAGGATTTTCAACAGACAGATTAAAAAATGTAGTTTCTATTGAACCTTCAAATAAGTGCAATGTCAGGTCTTAACATAACATATTTATATTAAGCATTTTTAGTGTTTTTTATGTACATGAATTGGCTATGACTTTAAAAAATGTCATGTGGTTTGAGAATAACCTTAAAATTGTTACAAAACATGACATTTGAGTTGATTTGATTTAAGTGGACACGTTTGTTTGAATATTATGGGTGAAATATCTGTTCAAAAAAGTTGAGATTTCATGTGGGACTACAAAACACTTCAGAAAATATGCGAATAAAAGAAAGAAAATATATTTGATTAGATTTAGAGTAATTTTAAAATCAGTAGTTAAGGGCGGACGGTCGCACCACATGACATTTTAACACTTTATGTACAAAAACATGCAGAATAACTAATGATTTCTGAAAAAAATAATTTGGTTCCTGGTATGTGGTGAATTATTATGAAATTTTAACATTTTTAACTGGAGAAATTGCAATTGGACACACGTCATGTCACTGATCCATAAACATTTACAAGTCAACTCCTTTTGTGCCACAGTGACCTCTAGAGCTCAAAACATCTCAACTATTAAAGGGCCCATACTGTGCTATTTTCTGATCTAAGCTATAATGTTTCCTCATCACAAACATACTTGGGAGAGTTGTGATTTGTTTTATTCCCACATATTTAAGCCTGCACATTTAGGCTGAGTTCTTTTCTCAAACTGAAAACACTCCCACACTGTTCCACCTTGCGATGTCACGCGGTAATACTCAATGCAAACTCAATGCACCTTCACTAGAATCACTTAGATAATTTCAGCTCTGAAAATGCTAGACTCGACCCAACAAAAAGTAAAAGGTAGCAATTAACTTGAAAACTACCACTTCTCAAGGTGGAACAGAGCATTTTGAGCTTTGGAGATGTAGACTAATAAAGCAGGATTAACTAATAAAACATGCCTAACCCTAACCCCATATTCTAACATGACTTCAAGCTCACAAGAGTCCATTTTGTGTAATACAAGGCCTTTGACAGTAAGTCATTCTTTTTTTCATTTTTTTTTTCTATTCAGCCACAGTAAATAGCATTGTTTTGACAAGCTGGTAAGACAAGTAAGAGTGTATGTTATGACTGAGCAGTGAAAAAGTGAGGCTGAAATACAAAAAATATCATTCAAAAACACCTCTAAAATAAAAGCAATGCAGTTTTAGTCCATGCATGAGGTAAAATGATAAAATATGCTAAACGGGCCGCTCAGAGTAAACCCGCTTTGGTCTAGACTCTATATATTGTGTGTGCAGTAGGACCCCCTGTGCCTGAGTGGTCCGAGTTTGTGTAACTGTGGTGGTCCGTGTCCAGTTTGTGAGCACAGAGGGGAAATCAGAAGCTTCACAAACTCAGGTTCAGACAGCTGTGGATTTACTCTGCTACAGCCAGCCTCAGGTAAAACATCTCATTTACTTGTTACTAATGTATGACATATTTTTACTTTATCTGCTTGTTGCAATTATTTTGGCTTCCTCTTGTGCACTAATCAAATCTGATATAAATAAATCATATTTTTGCTGGATTATTGGTAACCGGAAGTATTCTGATTTGCACTAAAGTCAAAATGCTGAACAATTTGCACCTTTGTTTTTTCATTAAAGGCAATTATTTTTTAGTTTAGTTACATTTGATCTGCAGGTTGTTATTTTTATTTACATTCTAGTGACATAAAAGAAACTTAAAACAACCTGTAACAATCTTTAAAGTTCATAGGGCAGATCCTAAGCCTGGATATTCATTTACAGGGCAGATATAATCTTCTCTGATCTGTGTTATAAAGTTGTTTCCTCATAACAAACACGAGGGAGTTGTGTTTGGTTTCATTCACACACGTTTGACACACTGCAAATTTAGGCTCTGTTCATCAAACAAACAAAAAAACTCTGTGATGTCATGTGATAACACAGGAAGTGCTCCAGTGAGTTTTGAAACTCCATACTCTTTCACTAGAATCATTTGGATAATTTCAGACCTGGAATTGCCAATCTTTTCTGAGCTACAAGTAAAAGACAGCTGTTTTCTTTAAAACTACCAGCACTTGACATCACAAGGTGGAACAGAGTATTCTGAGCTTTGGAGATGTAGACAGACTAATAATAAAATATTACTCAAACATGTGTGAATGAAACAGACCCGTCCAGGTATGATTTTGATAATGTAACAATTTAACATGGCTTAAATCTCATTTTGCCCATTTTGTGTGAATAACAATTTCTCTAACTGCAAACCGCATTGACCGTTACTATTATTTATTACAACACTAAACAGTTATAAACTGATAAACTGTCAACTTTTCCTGCAGCAGCTTCCACATGTTTTGTTTAACTCGGCTGCTCCTGTGAACCCTGCGTGGCTTCGCCGGTTGATGGGACTGATAATGTCGGCTTTGTCTCCGTCCACTGGCACAAAAACTTTGTGGACTTAGCCAAATTTCTTCCAGTCTGGTGCCTTCTGCTGTTTGCTCAGGCTCTGAATGTGACTTTGAGAGACGCATCTCTCAGACCAGTAACCATGACAAAGACATGATGGACAAACGGCCAGATGACTTGGCTTTGAATGACGAGCCAAGTAATTTGGCCGTGGAATAGGATCTATTTTCATTGAATTTACTGTTTAAAGTTTACACTCTCTTTCAGATATGAGGGCCTGCTTAGTATTCATTTGCTTACTGACAGCAACATTTGCGGTAAGAATTAACTTGATGTTTTATGCAAGAGTTTTAGTAGGTTATTAGACAGATCTTAGCTCTTTTTGGTGAGAATATAGTATTATCTCCATAATAAGTCAGTGTTACATTGTACAGGATTTTTATATAGCTGAAAAAAGTTTTGTATGTGAAAGTATGTACCTAATATAATGAACCCATCACAATTGTATTTCTGCAGGTACAAGGGATTCCACATGTTAAGCATCACGGCTTAGCCAAAAGATCCTATAATGACAAAACAAAGGTAAATTAAAATGTTTTACAACTGAATTAATCAAGAATCAATTAAAAAGTTGTTTTTTTTTTTTTCATTTGACCAAGGATGCCACCACAGAGAAGGTTCCCCAGGCTCGACCCCTGCCCACATTAGTCTCGTCTGAAGCCGACAGTCAGGAAGAGGATGAAGGAGAAACGAAGGAGAAGATAGATTCACCCTCTGAGGCGTCTAAGGGCAGAGCTGTGCTGATGAGTGAAGAGGAACTGGAGTCTCTCATAAATACAGATGAAGAAGATACTGACAACTCTGAGACAAATGATGCCAAAGCAAAAGTGGAAGAAGTTGTGGACGATGCAGACCAAGTGAAGGAGACCGCTGAGAAAACTGAGGCTAAACAAGAGAAACTGTCTGATGAGGTGGAAGGCAGCGCTGAATCCGAAATGCCATTTGGTTTGGACTATGTCAAGATGCTCCCAGCCAAGACGGAGATGGAGGAAAAACTTCTGTCCAGTGCGGATGAAGTAAACACTGAACAATTAGACAAATCTGAGGAAAAACAACTCGATAAATCAACACAAATACAAAATGACAAGCAAGAAATCACAAATGAGGATACTGGATCACAAGATGCTACAGAGTTTCAGAATGACATGCCCGCGAGGGGAGAGGAGGAGGAGGAGAGGAAGGATGACAGTAATGTTCAAGGCAGGAAGAGGCAGAGGAAGCAGAAGAGCCAGAGATCCAAGAAGCACTCCCCCCAGAAAGATGAGGCCCAGATCGGAGCAGAGCCAACCCCACCCCAGCCAACCAAAGAGGAGCCGGTGCAGCCGGAAGGCAAAAACACCGACAGTGGAGCACACAAGACCAAGAGGAGGAGGGCAGGCAAATGGGTACTGGATAAATAACAAAAACATACCTGGAATTGTGTTTTATTTCATTCACATGTTTGAACACTCCTTTATTATTCAAAATGCTCAAAATGCTCTGCTCCACCTTGCGTTGTCATGTAGTGGTAGTTTTCGAGTTAACAGCTCCTTTTTACCTTCAGCTGAGTAGAGATCGGCAATTCCAGAGCTTAAATTATTCTACTGAAGGCGTGCAGAGTTTAAAACCTAATGGAGCACTTCCTGAATTACCACATGACACCAAGGGCGAAACAGGGTGTTTTCTATCTGAGAGAGGAACTAAATATAAATGTGCATTTTTGTATTAAATATGAGTGAATGAAAAAAGTACATCTCTAGGTATGTTCGAAAATAGCACAATACGGGCCATTTAATGTCTTTTCTAATTCTATAACTGGTTAATTTAAAATACATTATTAATATTCTGTCCTGATGAAACCACTCCATTTACCAAACCAGGAAGCCTAAAACTTTACTGACTTGTGACATGTTATAGCAGAGAAACTACTCTTCACTCTGATACATTATTAATATTCTGTCCTGATGAATATATTGAGTATATATGAATATACTCTTCACTTTCAGATAGAATAGATAGATAAAATAAATATAAAACAAATATCTAAAATCAGTTGATTACCTAAGTGCTCTAAACAATAAGAATGACAATAATGTTGGAGTGTAAACTATTGATACTTGACATCACGCTGGGGGTGTTCTACATGTATGTGTATGGTGGAAGGTTTAGGCGTTACCATAGCAACACAAACGTTACCAAACATTTTAAGAAACCTCAAGAAAAAATATAGCACAGATTTTAGACTTTAGGTTTGATCTTTAACAAAAAGGTGAGAGCGACTAAATGAAAAATGCTAATGGTAGTGAGTAATTTTATGTGTGAGAGAGACGCGTTTAACAGCACAATGATCAGCTCACCTGTTACTAGATACTGTCAAAAACAAGGACTTAAAAACATCAGTAACAGAGCTTCAGACAACTGCAGTATCAGTATAATTACTTTGGATTTCTTTCACTTTTCAGGGGCCTCTGGTGGGAGTGAATCCAGTGCAGATCAGAGCCACAGTGGAACTCTACCCCAGCTCCAGGGCTGCTCTGGCAGGACTCACCCAGGACCTCGAGGCCTCTGGTCAGTTTGTGTCTAGACCTGTCAAGATAACACAGTTTGAAGTATATTTTGTTGAAAAAAATATTGACGATAAATGATAATACTGAAACTAATTTTTGCTACTGACACAATAACACTAAAGGTATGCATGTCACAATTCAAAATATCACAATATATCCCAATACTAAAACATAGGACGATATATTGCAATTTTTCAAGAATTACTTCTATTAATACAGTCACCTAGCCAGGCTGGCGCCACCTAG
>JACN01081112.1:0-11478 GCA_000787155.1 Scartelaos histophorus | reverse complement strand
CCACGTCCTGAGGAGGTCCAGGCAGGATCTCAGGTCCCATCGAAAGTGTTGGAGCTGAGGTGCTCTTCACTTCTTTCTCACCTTTGGACTCTGGATCCAGTTCACTTTGTCTTGAAAAAGTGAGGTCCCTCTCTCTGGACCTGCTGCTGTGGCCTCATCATTTTGCTCTTCAAATGCTTGTCTGAACCTGCCACACGTGATCCTGGCCTCAGTATATTCAGATTCCTAATCTGGACCTCAGCTCCAGATGGGCTCCTATAAGTGCAAGCCTCTGTGAGCTTCATTTGCCTGAGCGCTGTAGTGACGTCACACTCTCTCAGAACACGTCTTTACAGAGTGTGGAGTTTGGAGCCATAATCATTAATGTGTCATAAAACTGAACAATAAAAGTTGCTCTCTAATAACCTCTTGACAGGAAAGAGAAGATAAACCATGGATGAACAAAGAATAAAAGATAAAATTAAAAATGCATGTCAAAAGAAAATATATCTCTATAATTGTTTTGTAAAAACACAGGAGAGGCTGAAAAAGAAAGATACATTAGTATGGATCATTAAGAAAAGAAAAAAATAGAATATTACAGTGAACAACTAAATAAAAAGAGAAATAGCAGAAGTCAACTTGGGGTGAGTGATAAACAACAAAGTGAAACATCCTTATCCACACAACTTTGTAAAGAAAAATATTGATATACACGACGATAAACATATTTCAAATGAGTTTTGTGAATATTTTGCTTATGTGGAGTCTAGACTTGCAGGTAATTTTTTTAACGTTTGCAGGTAAAGTTTTATTGGCAATGTGAACAGTATTTTTTTTTTCTGAACAAGGTGGGAAAAGATGAAATAATAAAAACTGTTAAAAATAACTCAAATGACTGTGACGGTTTGGACAGGATGAATCAAATATAATTGAATCTGTTATTGAGCCTTTACAGACATTTATAATCATTAACAACATTAGGTTTCCCTGACAAAAAGAAATGAGCAAAGATAATTCCTCCTCATAAAAATTATGAAAACACAACTTTTCAAACTATAGGCCAGTCTTGAGGCCCGGCCATCCTACCATGGGCCTATCACTCGTGGGGAGCATCCATATGGGGCCGGTGCCAGAAGATCTTGGCGACAGTCAACTGCCAGATCTTCGGAAATGGAGACTAGCCCTGGGGACATGGAATGTCCCCTTTCTGGGGAGGAAGGAGCCTGAGCTTGTGCGCGTTGTGAGCATTATCAACTAGATATAATCAACCTCACCTCCACGCACAGCATGGGCTCTGGAACCCAACTCCTTGAGGGGACTCTCCATTTCTGCCCACGAGGAGTGGCAGCGGGCTGGTGTGGGCCTGCTCATAGCCCCACAGCTCAGCCGCTGTGTGTTGGAGTTCACCCCGGTGAACAAGAGGGTCTTGACCTTGCGCCTTCGGGTCAGGGACAGGTCTCTCACTGTTGTGTCGGCCTATGGACCGAACGGCAGACTTCGGGTCAGGGACAGGTCTCTCACTGTTGTGTCGGCCTATGGACCGAACGGCAGAGCAGAGTACCTGGCCTTCTTGGAGTCCCTGGGAGGGGTACTAGTCAGCACCGACCGGGGACTCCATTGTTCTACTGGGAGACTTCAACGCCCATGTGGGCGACAGTGACACCTGGAGAGGAGTGATTGGGAGGAACAGGCTCCCTGATCTGAACTCGAGCAGGGTTCTGTTATTGGACTTCTGTGCTAGTCACAGTTTGTCTATAACAAACACCATGTTTGAGCACAAGGGTGTCCATAAGTGCAGGTGGCACCAGGACACACTAGGCCGTAAGTTAATGATCGACTTGTGTCATCTGACCTCTGGCCGTGTGTCTTGCACACTCGGGTAAAGAGAGGGGCTGAGCTGTCAAC
Organism: Scartelaos histophorus; assembly: GCA_000787155.1. Taxonomy (NCBI): domain Eukaryota; kingdom Metazoa; phylum Chordata; class Actinopteri; order Gobiiformes; family Gobiidae; genus Scartelaos; species Scartelaos histophorus. Next base: position 9,591 of record JACN01081112.1, on the reverse strand, counting down.
TGATCATCACCTGGTGGTGAGTTGGGTTCGCTGGCGGGGGAGGAAGCCGGAAAGACCTGGTAGGCCCAAGCATGTAGTGAGGGTTTGTTGAGAACGTTTGGTGGAGCATTTGTCCCTCTGTCAGAGGGACTTTGTGTGGGCTTCGTTCTCAGCCTTTATTGTCGATGCGGCCGCTCACAGCTGTGGCCATAAGGTCTGTAGTGCCTGTCGTGGCGGCAACCCCCAAACCCAGTGGTGGATACTGGAAGTAAGGGATGCCATCAGGCTGAAGAAATCCTCAGCTATCGAGCCTTGTTGGCTCATGGGACTCCTGAAGCAGCTGTCAGGTACCAGTGGGCCAAGCGTGCGCATTGCCACTTGTGCGGTCGCAGAGGCAAAAACTCAGGTTTGGGAGGTGTTTGGGGAGGTTTGGGAAAACTTTGAGGATCTCCTCAATCCCATCGTCACATCCTCTGAAGAGGGGGTTGAGGCTGGAAACTCTGAGGTCCACTTATAATGACAAAGAAAAAAATGTTTTTGTTCCTGAGCTTTGTTTATGTTGTATGTCAGTGTGATGGTCCTGCTGTGGTCAGCGAAACACTAGACATCACAATATTTTGTGAAATAACCTCATACATTAAAATGAAACTATAGTGTACAAACCTATAAAATTACATGAAGAATTTTGGGGGTTTTTTCAGCTTGATAAATATAGCCTGCAGAGCTGCAGATTTTGTATGGATTGTTGGACCTGTAGGCCACTATCAGATCAGGTTCATCCATCCATCCATCTTCTCCCGCTTAATCCAGCTGGGTCGCGGGGGCAGCACTGCCCATTACACTGTGCACCAGACCCAGACCCTATGAACCCCTCTGCAGGTGGTGAACCCACAGGAGGGAGGGACTGATGGTCAATGGTCACTGTTCATAGGGTGTTGCATGTTTTTGGGTGATGGGGGAAACCGGAGTACCCGGAGGAAACCCATCCAGACACGGGGAGGAAACATGCAAACTCCACACAGAAAGGCCCGGGCGACCCGGGGATCGAACCCGCAACCTTCTTGCTGTGAGGCCTGAGTGTTGCCACTCAGCCACCGTGCCGCCAAGATCAGGTTATCATTCCCAAAATAAGTATCAATTATGAGCCTATTTCAGTGTAGTGTGAGTGACAGAGCTGTAGTTAGAAATCGAGGAGCTCAAAGCGTTCTGTGCCATACGCGCTGTGTATAATGTGCATAATTGAAGGATACGGTCTGTCTGTGGTGTAACGCTATGGCGAGAGGCTTCACACTTTAAGAAAGTCCAAAAAAGTATTTTTGGCTCCCAAAAAACTCTGGACAGAAACAAAGCAAACAGCTGAGGATTTCATTACTCTACCTGTATTACCCATTACTTCTACCTCCTCCTCATGTGTTCTTTCCTCCGTCCTCTGTGGGGGGGGCGCCGCTCACCTGTGTAGACCTGCTTCTCTGGCACGTGGCGATCAGCACTACAACTGAAACTGAAGGAAGTGAGCGAAATACATCCAAAATGAGTGTGTTTGTTGCTGCCTTGACCTTAACGCATGCTCAGGTTAAATTTTATTTTCTGTGCTGCAAAGAATTTGATGTGCGCAAAGAATGTCTGGGCGGTGCGCAATTGCGCACTTGCACAGTCACTGAGGTGGATAAAGCTCCTCGGTGGCTCTGGGGGTGGATGATCTGTCCTGAGTATCTTAAGTCTCTGGATGTTGTAGGTCTTGGCTGATGCATCTCTGCAGCATCTTGTGGCGGTCGGGGACAGAACCTCTGGACTGGCAGACCGGGGTGGTGGTTCCTCTGTATAAGAGCAGGGTCTGGAGGTTTTGTTCGAACTACGAGGGAATCACGCTCCTCAGCCTCCCCGGGAAAGTCTATGCCAGGGACTGGAGAGAAGAATCTGACTGCTAGTTGAACCTCGGATCCAGGAGGAGCAGTGTGGTTTTGGTCCCAGTCATGGAACACTGGACCAGCTCTACACCTTCCATCGGTGCTCGAAGTTCATCAGAGTTTGTCCAGTCCGCATGCGCTTTGTGGATCTGGAGAAGCATTTGACCATGTTCCTCGTGGTGTCCTGTGGGGGGCACTCTGGGAGTACGGGGTCCAGGGCCCCTTGCTAAGAGCTGTCCGGTCAGACCTGTTCCTGGTGCAAGTTGGACTCAGGGCTGCACTTTGTCACCGGTTCTGTTCATAGTGTTTATGGACAGGATTTCTACGTGCAGTCAGGGGCCAGAGGGGGTCCGGTTTGGGGACCATAGGATCTCATCTCTGCTGTTTGGTGCACCGTCGGCAGTGATGCGGTCACTGTATCGGACCATTGTGGTGAAGAGGAAGCTGAGCCCAAAGGCTAAGCTCTGGATTTACAGTCGATCTACGTTCTTCCTCTCAACTGTGGTCGTGAGCTCTGGGCAATGACTCAAAGGACAAGATCATGAATACAAGCGGCAGAAATTAGTTTACTCCGCAGGGCATCTGTTCTGATGCCTCCTGGTCTCCCCCCTCAGGAGGTGTTCATGTCCCACCGGGAGGAGGCCCCGGGGAAGACCCTGGACACTCTGGAGGGACTATGTCTCTGGACCTGGGAACCTCGGGGTTCCCCTGGAGGAAGCGTCTGGGGTGAGGGAAGCCTGGGAGTTCCTGCTTAGACTGATGCCCCCTAAACCCGACCATGGATAAGAGGAAGAAAATGGATGGATGGAATTATTCTTAATGTAAAAAAAAAAAAAGCCTGGGAGTTCCTGCTTAGACTGATGCCCCCTAAACCCGACCATGGATAAGAGGAAGAAAATGGATGGATGGAAATAATTTTAATTTAAAAAAAAAAAAAAGTCCAATTTCATGACTGATGAAGCTCTAAACTGGAGTTTGTCTCATATAAATTACAGTAAAGTTAAAATTTTCAAAGCAGAGTCTGTGTTGCATAAGGTGAAGTTCTCACTAAATAATGCAGCATTATTAACCTTGTATAACTCTATAATTACACCATATCTGATGGACTGTGTGGACATTTGAGGGTCACATGTAAAACTTACCTACAGCCATTATTTATTCTACAGAAAAGAGCCTTGAGAATTATTACACTGACAATATAGAGCCATCAAACACATTCTTTGTTAAACTTAAAGTGTTGAAAATGTGAAATATTGTTGAATTAAGTATTCTCAAAGTCATAAAGCAAAGTGCAGAGCGTGACCTATAAATATACAAAGACTGTTTGTACAACAGTATAATTTAAAAAGAACCTTCATGTTTAAAAAAATCCAGAAAAATTCAGAACCAAGATTCTGGAGCGAAGCATCACAGTGAAAGGAGTTCATTTATGGAACAGTTTTAGCAAAGAAATCAAAGGATCAAATACAATAATGTAGTTTAAAAATACATAAAATCCAGTGCAATTCATAAGTATGAAAAAGAAAACTAAGTGTTGTGCATGAAAGTGATGATCTCTGTTTGCAGTTGATTAATAATTGTGACTGAAATGAAATGTTCTGATTGAAGTGTGGGTCAGGGCTGATTTGTCTTGAAAAATAAAATAAGACTCTTTATTCATTTCTTGAAAGTTTGATGTCGTGACACAGTCACTGTCACTCACCTCTGATGGAAAAAAGTCTCCACAAGTCTATATTCCCAAACCAAGACACGCTCTTCTCCACCTGAACACAAGAAAAGAACCAGACAGAGACCAACACATCAACACTTTCACCTTTAGATTTAAGTTTCTTATTGGACTAATTCAAGAATCAAAGTTCAAGTTTCACCTTCATAAGACACAGATTAGAGTCACATCAAAACTCAAGTGAAGTAATAAAAGGAGATAAAGTGATAAAAGAGAAATTATATAATGGTACAGTGAAAATGAGATTCTGATGTGAATGTGTCACATGAATAGTTCAGTTGTCGTGACACAAACACACACTTTCACACACACACACACAAGGGTTGGGCTGAGTCTGGTTTAACAGTTTAAAGGCCTCAGGGCAGAAGCTCCTCCTCCTCTGAGCAGTTTTAGCCCTGAGAAGAAGCACCTCCAGATGGCAGCAGAGAGAACAGTCTGTGCTCAGAGTGTGTGACGGGTGAGTGTCTCTGCCTCACACATTTCACTATACACACACACACACACACACACACACACACACACACACACACTGCTGGGGCCAGAGAACTGTTGCTGATGAGTTGCTCATGATTCATGACATGGGTCAAATGCAGATAACAAAGTAAAGCAAACACAGGACTAAATCAAAACTAAACCAGGTCTAAACCAGATCTGAACCAGGACTAAACCAGATCCATGGGTGCACACTAGTCTCCGTGCTCCTGGTTCTGATCCAACTCCAGAGTGTGCGATCATGGTCATGTGATCGCACACAACCAATTAGTAAAGTATATTACCGTGAACCCTGGAAGCGCACGAGAGATGGACAGACCAATGTTGCTGCAGATATATTTTAACTACGTCCTCCTATAATTCGTTGTGACAAGTTGTGAAATTTACTGCACTGAATGCTAACCCGTAGGAGCCAACTACCACCGGCCGAGCGCTACAAGCGACCCGTTGAAACGCTGAGATATACGGAATTGGTAAGCCTCGCGCTAGCATTAGCATTTTCCATTCATTTGTATGCATTAGCATAGCTTAGCCGCTTCCATTGTTTCTATGGGTCCGGTTAGCATTTTATTTATGCCAACTTTCTGTCCTTGTTTTACGATGTCCTGAGCCAATTGTAATGTAATCACAGTGAAATTATTACATTTATTGTCTCATATGATGAACCTATTTATTATACATTGTTTTAGCCTTAACTCTGTATTTTATTGAATCCTGCTAAAATGCACAATGCACTTTAATTGCTAAGTTGCTGTGCACTACAATTGAATGTTTATTGAATGTGTGATGTATGTTACCTCCAATGCACTTTAATTCACTATTTAACTATTTAATTGGATATCTGGATATGAAAAAGTATTTATATATTTATGATACAACTAGTATTATATAGTGGTAAATAGAATCTTGAATTACGTGTACACACTAATTTTACTACCTCGTTGGTCCTGTTCCTCGCACAGGCCAGGTCTTTCGATGGTGAGCTAAAATGACTTCAAACCCAGTGAAGCTGCACGGAACTCACCTCAACTGAGCTTCCTGTCAGGAGCTCCAACACCTCCCCCCTTGTCCAGGCTGGTCGGAGGCTCTTGCAGCCACAATTGACTCTCGCTATTTCCACACACCTCTGGTTCTACGACCATACCATTCAACTCCTCCACATCCACTCCTCACGCTCCTACGGTTTTTGGGTCGTGTTGAACTGTCCTGCATATTTGTCCCTTTTTATTAATTTATTTGCACATTTAAAATCAAACTATGGACAGAAAACTAAACAAGACTCTGTAAATACATTAGGTTTTAGTTTTATACACTGTAAATATCAAAATCATTCACTGAATGGCCATTTGTCTTTATGTATTGTTTATCCTTTTTTTTTCTACTCCTAATACATGGTACCAGCATTCAAAATTCTCAGTCTCTGCCTCCTCTCTCCCTGAACCGCACCTACTTTTCTGATCACTAGCCTTGCTATTCAGTTACCTTTTTACACTGCGTCAATACTTATTATTACCCTGTTATTACATAATATCAATTTAAATCCTAGTTCTTTAGTACTCAGAAAGTATGACACATTATTTATTAGCTTCCTACGCAGCGTAAATGCTACATAATTCGTGACTAGTTAGCCAGGAGAAAGGTAGGCAGAACTGTGTGTGTATTTGAGTATTCTGTTGTCAAAAGTACAAAAAATACAGAGATGAATGTTTTTGAGAAATTTGGCATAAAAATCCCAAATGCAGTGATTATTGAAGGTGTTACAAAAACTGAACCCGATGATGAAGTAATTGGCTTTTTGAGCAAGTACGGCTCCATCTTAGAGTCAGAAGTTTTTGACCAACCGGGGTCTGTATTTGATTGTACCCAAGTTGTTGAATTCAGTTCAGGTGCCGATGTTGTTGCGCTACGTAAGTTGTTGTCATATACTTACGTCAGCCTTGATAAAACACAGTCAAGATATCTGAACTTTCAACTATTTGCCCGGCTCGAAAAAGTTAAAACTACTACTTACCTGTCCAAGCTGCAAAATCTGGCAAAATTTACCGAGAAGGACTATGCTGAAGTCCTTAAAGATGTGATGTCTCTACTTAGTCGCTCCATCGCGGAGCTAGGACCAGCTCCTATACCAGTCAGAGAGTACCCTGACGAAACTGTTAATATGATGTTGATTATGCCTGCTGTTCCCAGGGAAATGTCACCTGTTCTGCTGCCACCTGCTCCAGACCCACATGAAGCCTTTGCTCGTGTCCAGCCAGATCCCAAAGCTCGATCAAGATCCTGGTTACCACCTAGGCCTGACCTCAACCCACCAGAAGTTCAGCCGCTATGTGGTTGAGCATATCGTCAAGAGTGAGGACAGTGCGTTGCTCCACTTCTCCACTCAACAATTGTGAGGTCTCTCAGGGCGGCTGCCCCGTCCTCAAGATGAAACAGAATATGAAACATTGCATTCCACAGTAGCTTTAATCCTGAATGATCCCTCTGTGTCAGATCTACAAAGGTCATGAAGAATCTTTGAAAGCTTGCTGCCCCCAGCTGCAGACATGGTCAAGCATCTTAAACCTGACAAACCTCCAGCAACTTGCATCCAAATTCTCGACTCAGCATATGGTACCTTTCAAGATGGCGACGAGCTTTATGCACAATTCATGGCTATGTTCCAAGATGCAGGAGAAAAACCGTCATCATATCTCCAGTGGCTGCAATTTGCTCTCAGCTCAGCAGTCAAGAGAGGGGGAGTCTCACACACTGAGGTTGATAAACACCTACTCAACCAGTTTTGCCGAGGCTGTTGGGATAATACTCTAATCTCTGAACTCCAACTTAAACAGCATCCTTTGCTGAACTGCTGCTGCTGCTTTGTACAGAATAAGATCAGGAAGCTGCAGAAACTCACCAAGCAACTGGCCGACATTCAATGTCAATTAGCCACACTGACGGCAGCCAAGTCTAGCTCCAAGAAATCTACCGCAGCGATGTCCACACCCAGCCGTCGTTCTGGTGAAGGTCGGGGGGTGGGCAAGCCACAAAGAAACCCATCCTCTGCACTTAAGCCGGGTTACTGCTTCAGATGTAGTGAAGACGGGCATATCAAAACACATGGCGACAATCAGCAAACTCTAACCTGGTTGCTGCAAAGAAGAAACAACTTGCTGAGAAACAAGTCAAGTGGCAAAGATCAAACTCAACACAGAGACGGTCTTTAAACTAAAGAAAGTTCCCGTTGCGGGGCAAACTGGAACTGCTTGGGACCAAAAATGTCCCAAGAACTTGACACACGTTTCCTGCCAAGAACTGACTCCTTCCACAAAGGCTCATTTACCTAAAGGTCTCATTGTTTCCAAGTGTACAAGTGAAGTCACTATTGCCAGTCAAGTCTGTCACTACTTACTTGAAACTGAGTCTCAAGTCACCACTGTGCCTGTTTTGTTCTATAACAAGTATCTCTCTCGCCACCCACTGAAACCTCTCTGCGATCTCCTTCAAGTCGAGGGTGCCGCAGGCCAAGCTGTACCATATCTGGGGTACACTGAGATCACTATTACTTTCCCCAGAGACTTTGTCCACCCTTGCACTCGTAGTCCCAGATCCTGACTCTGAATTCCAGTCTCAGTATTGATTGGGATGAATACTTTGGAACCCCTTTATGCCCAGTACGTGGGGAGTGAACATGCCATCTTTAAGCCAGCAGCCCATGGGTACCATGCTGTTCTCCAATTGCTCCAACTGAGACACCAGCAAGTACAATCAGGCTGTGAAGGGATTGTGCGACTATCCAGCAAGGCTCCAGTTGTTATCTCTGCTGGCCAAATGGTTGTTGTCAAGGGCTTTGTCCATGCTGTCACATTACCTGCAGGCTGCTGTGCACTTATAGAACATCCAGCCACTTCACTTGCTGGGGGCCTGTTTGTCACTGTTTGATCACTATCTCCAGTCACTCACCCCAAACTGTCCCAGTCATCCTCAAAAACGAGTCAGAGCAAGATGTATCAATTCCACCTCTAAGCACCATCGCAACACTTGTGATGACCCCACAGATTCTGTTCCATGCTGCCACTGTTAAATCTGCTCCAGTCTCTTTGCAACATCTCCAACCAGATTTTGGTGACTCACCCATATCTGAAGAATGGAAAACAATGATCACAACCAAGCTCAACAAAATACCAGAGGTCTTCTCACACCATGATCTTGATTTTGGCCGAACTGACAAGGTCAAACACAGTATCAAATTGCAGGATGAAACTCAATTCAAGTACCGTCCCAGACCCATCCACCCTCAAGACATTGAGGCTGTGCGCAAACACTTGTAAGATCTACTTTGAGTCGGAGTAATTAGAGAGAGTGAATCTTCATTCTCCTCTCCAATTGTTGTCGTGCACAAGAAGAATGGTGACATATGCTTGTGTATTGACAACAGAAACCTGAACCTTCAAACCATCAAAGATGCCTAGGCCCCTCCCAATCTGGAAAAGTCTTTTTCAGCGCTAACTGGTTCAAAGTGGTTCAGTGTTCTCGACCTTAAATCAGGCTACTATCAAAATGCTATTTTGATTATTAAAATGGCAGAAGCAGACAAGATGAAGACAGCTGTTACCCCTAGTATCGTCCCAGACCCATCCACCCTCAAGACATTGAGGCTGTGCGCAAACACTTGTAAGATCTACTTTGAGTCGGAGTAATTAGAGAGAGTGAATCTTCATTCTCCTCTCCAATTGTTGTCGTGCACAAGAAGAATGGTGACATATGCTTGTGTATTGACAACAGAAACCTGAACCTTCAAACCATCAAAGATGCCTAGGCCCCTCCCAATCTGGAAAAGTCTTTTTCAGCGCTAACTGGTTCAAAGTGGTTCAGTGTTCTCGACCTTAAATCAGGCTACTATCAGATTAAAATGGCAGAAGCAGACAAGATGAAGACAGCCTTTGTTACCCCTTTGGGGTTTTGGGAATTCAGTTCCCAGTTCAGTTCTAGTGTTCCTAGATGACCTCATTGTGTTTTCTAGTACCCTTGAAGAGCATGAAGAACGACTGCTGCGTGTCCTCCAACGGTCTAAAATTGTCCCAGGAGAAATGCAAATTTTTACAAACCTCCATACGGAACCTGGGTCATGTGGTATCTGAGGTGGGGGTGGAGACTGACCCTGAGAAGATTATGGCAATAAAATCCTGGCCAATTCCTCAAACTTTTAAAGAGCTTAAATGTTTTCTTGGGTTTGCCGGCTATTACAGGCGTTTCATTCGTAGGTATGCAACCATTGCCAAGCCACACAACGACCTGACATGAGGTTATGTTCCAATCCACAAGTCTCTGCAGAAACGATCTACCACAACCAATTCAAAAGATCCAAAACAACCATTTGGTGAGAAATGGACGCCAGAGTGTCAGCAAGCCTTCGATACACTGATTGAGAAATTGACCTCTGCCCCCATCCTTGGGCTCACTGATCCAAAGAGGCCATATATCCTACACACTGATGCCAGTACCACC
>JACN01060632.1:0-14167 GCA_000787155.1 Scartelaos histophorus | reverse complement strand
TGGCATGGATAATAAATCCATGCCACTAGAATAAGGATTTATCAAACAGGATATTCTTAATGTGAGGGTTAGGGTTAGGTGTCCCGTGCTGTGTGCTGTCTATGTAGAGATAAATAAGTAAATAAGTAATGCCATAGTGTGTGAAACATTCCAGGTAATATCCCAGGTGGCGGACCCTCCACCAGAAAAGTTATATTGCGTACGTTTAAAGGCTCTAAATAGTATACAACATTTTTGCTGACCCCCTGTGGCAGGAGACAATATCCTTCACTTGTACAATGGAAAAATGTTACTAAAATCTGGCCATAACTTTTTGAGTTTTTTTATCTTCTGAAATCAATACAAACAGGAAGGAAACTAACTTCATGAGCAGTAATCAAATCAGTGAGATAGATGTTTTGGCTGATAATGAAGAACTCTTGTAAATCTTGGTTTAGTTCTGAAGTGAATGAGATGCACAAATTGTTGAGTTGAAGAGAGAGGCAGTACATCCAGAGGAGAGCCTGTGCTTGGACTCAACAGCTCCCCCTGGACACTGCTCGAGTGACTGCACCAAGTACCACAGCTCACTACAACCGAGGCCTGAGACGCCGCATTTCACAGACATTTGGAAACAAGGGGGAAACAAGTCGACTTTCCACTCAAGTGCACAAAGAAATTCATCCACATTTATCAGGATATTAAACCTGAAATAATGAAATACAAAACTTTTCTAAAGATATTTGCACATTTTTATTGACGAATATGATAGATTTTAGCAGTGCAGTGGATCATCAGCAATCTCACCTTGTAATAGTCCTGCTGCGTGAGGTAATGTCTATTACCTATAATATATATATATATATCTATAAAACTATTTCAGATTAAAACTAATGTCATTCTCACAACTAAACCTTGTGGTATGAAGATGCATTTGCATTTTACTAATCCAGAAGTAAAGCCCTAATGAAGACTATTTAATCACAGTCATTATTCATTCACTCCAAAGTCGCTGGTGGCAAGATCCCACTGTGGCCACAGCTGCCTGGGGCCAGACTGACACAAGCAAAGCTCCAAATCAGGAACATTGGCCCCTCTGACCACCACTAATTATTCATGCACATGCTTCCATACTAGGCAAGGTGGGTGAAGTGTCTTGCCTAAGGACACAATGACAGAACTTGTTCCGAGCAGGAATCAATCATCCGACCTTAGGGCTGTGGGGCCACTCCTCTAACTACTGAGCCACTGCCCCATTTGCATTCACCGTTATTTGCATGGCTCATATGGTTTATCAATATCTGTTTATATGAAATCCTCTAAGTCCAGTGACCTCTGAGACCTGCTCAGTATCACTCTCATTTGTCCCCTCCAGGTCAAGTCCAAATCAAACCGTTTCCTGGGCTCCTTACGTATCCCCCCACTTTGATCAGGCCCATTTCTCATTTGCTACTTTAACTTCTTTGTCATTGTGCCAAACCATATCTGGGTCATTTTTTTCTTGTATTATTATTATTATCACGCTCTCTCGGCTGCGATGGTCTTATTATACTTATAAGAGTGGGCACTTTTTGGGATAAGCCACATTGTATCTGTCATGAGTCGTGTCTCCTGTCAGCAGATAACCTTGCTTTGTTAAATGGAGCCACAATAGTTCTTTTGCTGGAGAAATTGCAATGTGTCAAGCGTCTTTTATGATCAGTCTTTTTGTGTGTTTTCAAAGGCATGTCAGACGGGCTGTGGTGAGCTTTGGCTGACCCGGGATTAGCAGTTTGAGACGCCTGGTGCCTGTTCTGCTGCGAGTGCCATGATGGATGTAAACTGACAGACGATGATCACTTTTCTCCCACATAAATCTTCCATGGCCAGGGTCAGGTCGGACACATCCAAGTGTAAGGAAGTGGAGAGTACTTTGACTCAGTGTTATCTGATATGTTCTTGTTTTGTTTTGTGAACTAATATATGTTTGTTTTTTTTAATTACAAAATTTGATCTATAATTAAATGTAATTAAATGTTGTTTCCTCATCAACACATACCTGGAGTACCTGTTTTGTTTTATTAACACATTTTTGAGTAATCCTGCATGATTAGTTAGTTATTAGTGCTTTTCAAGTTTACAGTCACCTTTACCTTTTGTTTAGTATTGATTAGCAATTTCATTCAAATGGTTGTAGAGTGTATGACACAGAAAATAGCGCAATATTGGCTCTTTAAAATGTGCATTTTTTTTTCATTTCATTATGTACTTTGACACTTTGACAGAGTTTGTGAACTTTCACCTTTGACATAAATCACTCTTTTATAAACCAAATGCAATGTGTGTGAAATGTCATATTCAGATGGGGCTAATTGTTTTGTGTTTTATCAGTGAGGATTTTGACAGAAACTATACAGGGCTTTTCATTGGTACACAGACTTATGTGACATCCTCAATTATGTTGTATTTGCTGTGCCTCCGCAGATGACAAACCTATATGTAAATCTAACACTTACATGCACCATACATCATATATAACATAATGAACACTGACAGGTGATTTGAATAATATTACCATCTCTTTGCTATAAGGCTTGGCAGTGCACAACACATTTAATGCAAGGCCTGGACGTCATTTTTGTTGTTTGTCATAAAAAAGAGTTTTATCTTCTCTGTTAATTTGAATAACATGTAGGCGGATGCCAAAAGTAGATAGATGAGGAATCTTAAAGCATATAACTGTCCTTGAATCAATGCATTAAAAAAGCCTTCATTACATAAATACGAAAAAATCTGATCTAATTTAATGTAGTATCAATAAAATATATTCTCTTGATTACTTCTCTGCTGGCTCAATGTGAATGTTGAACATGCAGACACAGGAGTGCAATGACTATAATGTTATTTAGTATAAAAAAATCATAGAATCCATATCTAAGATGTATGAAATATTTCTTATTTCCCAATTTCATTTAATCTCTGTTCGCTTTTGATTCACTTTGCGGCAACAATGAATTGCTACAGAACTGAAAATATATTAAAGGTGCCCTAAGTACCTTTTCTGGTGGATGTACGTACGCCACCTGTTTCCATTGTTCTTGTTTTTCTTAGAATGTTCCACAATATGACATTAAAACTATTTATTTATATAGAGATGCAGGTAATGGCACCAGAGCATATTACGGCTCAGATCTGTGCACTGGTGACTTACAGTAAGAATGCATGTTTTTCAAGGTATTTTGATTTAAAAAATACGGGGAACATAATAAATTCAAGATAGATAAGTTTAATGACACCATGAAACATTCTAGGGAAAGCAACAGCATATTCTTGGAGACAATCAAGTGGTCAACCTGCACCTTTAAAAGAGAAAATCATAATTGCCTTTGTATATCATTTTAAAAAGCTTAAAGAAGACTTATTGTGCTTGTGTCTACTATATTGTTATAATTTGTGACACCAGTGGATCATTATGTCATACTTTGGACATTTGAAATTGCAATATTGATCAAAAATAACTCAATAAACGAGAACAAAGTAAGTACAGAGCATTTGGCGTATGCTGTGGGAGATAAAAACTGAAGTTGACGAGCACCATCTTGAAAATAAGTGATTAAAAATTGCTCAAAAATGCATGAGTCACTCCAGTTACAACTTCAGGTGAGTAAAAGATGAGGGAAAACAACTATAACAAGGGTAAAAGCTCTAAAAAGTCGATTTTGCACAATAGGTCTGCTAGATTTGATGTATACTGCTTCACTTCACATTGTTGAGTAGGAAACTGTACAAAATTCTCCAATATAGTCTAAGCTCTGGGCAGTTATTTGGGAAACTTCAGTATCAAATAGCATACAGTTCTATTGCACCGTGGACATAAATGGATTGAGCCTGCAGTGGTGTTCCCCTCCGTGCAGAGTGGTGACTGTGAGATGGGCCTATATCCTGGTGAGGGGACAGACTAAAGAAGACAGCTCAGAGATAACAAGCAGGATAGGCCTTGTCAGATGCATCTCCAGTAACTCAAGGCCACGGGCACCGGCGAGACCCTCCAAAGACCAGACGACTGAATGGGGCCAAACTGCACCTCTTCAAGGGACGGCACAAAAAAGACATTTTACAGTGCCACCGGAGAAACTGCAGCGGTGGGAAATCTCAGCTGTAATACAGGAGACTTGAATCTCCCAGAGAAATAGTAATATGATTATATGGTGCTGCTTAGTTTGACAGACTGTCCATAACAAACTCTAGTTTGTAGTTCTGTTTGAGTTTGAAGGTTTAAGCCACATTATAATGCTGTTACCCCCTCAAATACACATACCTCAGGTTGTGTTTTGTCTCATTCACACATGTTTGAGTAACCCATTATTATTATTTTATCTTCAAAACTCGAAATGCTTTGTTCCACCGTGTGATGTTATGTAGCCGAATGGTACCTTTACCTTTAGTTCAGAATAGAAAGGCAATTACAGGCTTAATGTACTCAAATAATTCTAGTGTATCTATATGAAAAGACAGTGGAGCACTTCCTGTATTACCACATAACATCACAAGGTGGAACAAAGTGTTTTCAGTTTGAGAGAAGAACTCAGCTTAAATATGCAGAGCCTGTGTGTTGAACATGTGTGAATGAAACAAAACACATTGCTGCGTCGATTGATGAGAAAACAACATTATAACATACATTAGAAAATGATGACCGTCGGCTCAATAACTCTGAGTACAACTGTAGAAACTTTCAGTCAAATGGATAGGCCTGAGTGAAAGAGGGCATCTGATGAAAAAACAACCACAATAACACAATAATAACAACATATGTCCCACTGATGTGGAAATGAACCCAGAAATAAAAAGCTTGATGTTTATTTATTATTTCATTAAATATACATGTTCTGGGGCGATGCCACTTTTGCCAGGTGTTTAAAAACATCAAACCAAACGTATGCAGCATCTCCAAAAATGACCTATATATTCTCCCATATACACTGCTCATATTCTCTGCCATTTCTTTCTTGAGTTGTCCACAGTCATAGAGTAAATGATGTCTTTCTTGACGTGTGACCTTTTTGTGAGCGCAGAAGCAGCTGCTCTACACCCCTCACTATTGTCTTTACTTTAATGAAAGCTGGAGATACAAAAGCCTTATTTATTCCATGCATCATGTTTAATTTATTACACATCAGTGCTTCTGCACAACATCAACAAGACATCAATGTAAACCAGGCCTTTGATTATGTCATTGTTTTAGTTACATGTTTACAAGTGAGGGGCATATGGAGCTGTGCTGCTCTCAGACAATATGACCGCGAGGAAAATGCAGCTAGCATCCAAGCATATACAATAAAAAAATAATAAAAGAGAATTCAAAGTGATACATACTGAAACACATTAAATACAGACAATACATGTATTCAGTGCACAGTGACAATTCTTTGTCTTGATTAAAATAATACACTTTTTTATTTAATAAAATCTGTCACAATGTTATTATTTATGTTCATATCCTCATATATCACATTGCACATTTATGGATTGGTACCAAAACCCTGGGGCCTAACAGGGGCATCCATCTATAATATATTTGCTGCTGATTTTGGTTGTTTCTATTGGAGTGTAAAATGTGCAGCCATACTCTGACTGGGCTTGCATCTCCACAATATATAATTTCCTCTGTATGGCATAGAACTTATACCTAGAATGTCCTAAAGTATGCTTTTAACTTTCTATTTTATTGAATAATACAGCAGTTCACCTCCAGAGATACTTTTTCTTAACAACAGTTATTTTATATTATTATTTTTAGAAATACACATTAAACTAGGTTAAGGTTAATAGACAAGAAGTCTGTGTAACTACATTTATCCAGGAAGCTTCTGGTCATTTCTAAGTTCCATAGTACATAAAATCAGGCAGTTCAAAGGCTTTTTTTTTGTTTGTTTGTTTGTTTTTAAAGAAACATGTTAAATTAAAGATACACTCTGTAACTTTTCTTTTCAGTTGGGGGTCCGTCACCTGCTTGCTTCTATAGATATGTCATTGCTCTGCCTGAAATATTCCACAGAATGAGATTAAACATTTTAAATTATAGGTGATTTTATAGCTAGAAAAACATTTTGACTCCGACCTGTAACTTGGTCAGGTTTAAAAACATACTGTAAAACATTCCAGACAAAGCAATAATGTCTCTATGGAGAAAATATTTTGACGGACCCTCCACCAGAAAAGTTGCACAATGAATCTTTATATATTGTTTCTGACCAGCACAAAACATGAACTCTTTGCTGATGAAGATTATTTAAAATATTGTTCCTCATACCTCTTTTCCCACTTGTGTCTTTAAAATCTTCTCCCCTCTGGTATGCTTCACTGGACCACATCTCTGCTCGCTAAGTGTCATTACATTTTGATAATCGTCGCCAGGGAAATGGTTGTTATTGGCAGCATTGACACGTCAAAACAGTGATCCATAAAGCCCGGGCGACAGTGCATTAAAGTGGACACATGCCGATGATTGATAGGACACTGAGCTGACAGATCCACTGGGATTGTTTACTGTGCTGGACCCTCCAACCAGCCGCTGTTTATGGCTTCGTCGTATTTCAACTTAGTGTCTGTTTCCTTAGAGACCCCCGAAAGCAGCCTACTTCTCTGCACCGAGCCTTTTCTCTTTTGCGTTTGACTCTCTCCCATTGATGCTGGCAGTTTCAGGTATGTTACTGTAATTTATGGGTAATTAAACATAGCACTTTGAAGGATTTTGCTGAATTCCCCATTGGTTTTGTGAGTGCTTTTAGCTTAGAAATTGCTGTTTACCATGAAAGTACTGGGAAATCAAAGGTAAAATATTCAACGCATAATCACTCCAGATGCAAATGGTGAAATACTTCTCAGTAATATACACTAATAATGAATACTACTACTTCTAGCACTATATTACCACTACTACTACTACTACTACCACTGTTACTACTACTATTACTACTACTACTACTAGCACAAAAACTACTGACTGCTGCTACTACTTCTATACTACTGCACTACACTAATACTTCTACTACTACTGAAACTACTACTAGCAGCAATCCTTCTACTTCTACTGCTACTAGTACTGCTACAACTAGGAATAAACCACTACTAGTATTGCTACTACTACTACTAGTACAAAACCTACTGACTGCTGCTACTACTGCTAAACTACTGCACTATACTAATACTACTACTACTACTACTACTGGAACTACTACTAGCAGCAATTCTTCTACTTCTTCTGCTACTATACTACTACGACTAGGAATAAACCACTACTAGTATTGCTTCTACTACTTCCACTACTACTACTAGCACTACTGCTACTACAGCTATTACTGCTACAATCACTATTACTATCACTACTAGCCTAAAATTGCCTTTTTACCACCGTCACTGCATTTGCATTCTATTTATTTCCGTATCGCTCCTGTAGTCATTTTCAGCACATCGATGTTCCCAAAGCTTTACAGTAAGCATTCCCGTTCTTTACTACTACTACTAGTACAAAAACTACTGACTGCTGCTACTACTTCTATACTACTGCACTACACTAATACTACTACTACTACTGGAACTACTACTAGCAGCAATCCTTCTACTTCTTCTGCTACTAGTACTACTACGACTAGGAATAAACCACTACTAGTATTGCTTCTACTACTTCCACTACTACTAGCACTACTGCTACTACAGCTATTACTGCTACAATCACTATTACTATCACTACTAGCCTAAAATTGCCTTTTTACCACCGCCACTGCATTTGCATTCTATTTATTTCCGTATCGCTCCTGTAGTCATTTTCAGCACATCGATGTTCCCAAAGCTTTACAGTAAGCATTCCCGTTCTCTTGACTTTGGACCTGATTATTCATTCAAATCAATCAACTGAGAGTGAATGACAACAACCCCAGATAAAGGGATCGTACACATCCTTCTTGGCGCAGACTCGTACTTCGGAAAGAATCAATGTCAGCCCCACGCCTTCCCTTGGCCCGTTTACAGCGATGTGCGAAATTTTGATACATCCAATGACCCATGCGTTGCACTGTATCAAAAAACAGGCATGGCTGACTACACAGATAGATCAACATTACTTCAACTCCCTTTCTCGCGGTGGCGGAAGAGCAGGGGAGGAGGACTCGGGGCGCTGTGTGGTTGAAGTGCGTCTGATTGTGTTGCACGGGAGACAACAAAGATGACAGGTGTTGATTGAGAGGACGGGGACGCAGCACAAAAGGGGAAAAAGCACAAAAGTTTATTTCCACCAGACAACCCATGACATATCAGCACGCCAGAGAGGGAGCAGAGCACAGTGGTTTCTAAATATTTAATAGGATGGTTTTGAAAAGGTTAATAAAAGGTGAACCAGAAAGATTTTCTTTCAAAGGAGCTTCAGTGCATTTCATTTCGGTTTCAATTTGATTATGTTCGTTATTCATTATGCATATGTCTATTTGTATTTAACACATTTTATGCATGCTTAATTTTCCATTCCTTTTCGTATTTGCTCATGTATGTATATATGTATTTATAATTTAGATTTTCTCTTTGCTATCTTAACTTTGAAACCCCTAAGGTATGTTATAAATAAAATAGAATAAATAGATTTAGGGCTGTTCACAAACAAAAAAGAAAAAGGAAAGAAAAAGGAAAAAGAAATCTGAAATAGGGGTGTATATGTATATGTGTAGATATGTAGATGTAAATACAACCTTCCTACTAACAACAATATTATCATTGTAATTATTGATATATTTATCCTTTTGTTTGTTTTTTTTTTCATTGTGCATATATGGTTTATTTTGAGATTGGGATTTGTGCGGAGAATGTTTTCTTGAAGCTTAAAAAATAAAATATATTAAAAAATAATAAAAATACATTTCTGTTACTTTAACATGGTTCTAGCTGAAAGTCTGTTGAGGTGTGACGACACAATGTCCCGTGTTTCAGTTTTCTGTTAATTGTCTGATCATTTAAATTATTATCATTCATTGTTTTATACTGCACAATACTCACAAAGCAAGTTTCTAGTTTGAGAAATGTGTGCACTAAGAATGGCAAGGAAACTTTTTTTTTCTGAATTTCTGAATTTGAATTGTAATAGTTTTCTGAAGCGACTGAGATCTGGAAACAAGCCCTCAGCACTGTAAATAGAGACACGGGAGCCTATCAACTTCCAAGGACCTGTGATACTGTCCTGGAGGAGCATCTCATATCTCCCAATGTAGGGACGAGAATGGCCTCTAAATCTGTGTAAAATACTTGTCAACACGTCACTGTAACACCTTTGTAAAGAAACATGTAGGAGGCATCCAAAACATGTCATGGTGTGTGCAAACAACACACTGGTCTGTTAAAAATAACTTTTATTCGGAAGTAATATTAGAAAAATGAGCCAAAGTTACCAAAATGAGCTACTTTGAAATGATATTACTACACATAACCCACAGTGGAATTATAATACAAGCATAGACTGTATAAAGAAAGTTGGCGTTTAGCTCCAGTCAAATGAAGCTCATGAGACTAGCAGTTATAGGAGTGAATTTGGAGCTAGTTCCATATTAGGAAAGGGAATTTATCTTTGCACAAATAATGAAATAAAAACACCAGAATCATTTAGAGTTAATCCGAACATTTTAAGACCAAAATGACGAGGCTCACTGCAGTAGTTACAGAGAGAGGGGTGATCATTTTTCATCGTAAAATCAATTGGAATCAGAGCTGACGGAGCCGGAAGCGTGCCAATGCCCACTTCTTATTTGAAGCACAGCGGCTAGCGGGTTAGCTCCATTTCTCTATACCGTCTACAAGTAGCAGCTGAAGTGTAGAATATGTACACTTAGCAATTAAGTAAGGCATTTTATAGTCATTTCAAATACTGACATCATTTCTCTAACATAGTTTCTCCAAAGAACTGTGTAATAATTACTAGTGCTCATTCTAAGTTCCACCTTTTTGTAGGCCTTCAAATACTGAATACTGGATGTGAGCGCTTGTTAAATTACACCACAGCATTCAATTAGACCTGACTCTAGCCCAGAGAGTGGAGCTTTGATAAATTTTACCCTGCTAACTACGCCATGAACTGTGCTGAATCTCAGATAACAGCCCCGGTCGCACAATCAGCTCCTGGTGATGTCACAGCTCTCCGCATCATTAATATTGAGAGGTCATTTCCCCCACTTGAACATCTCTGTCTATCACGGGCCGGGTTCAATTTCCAATTTGCCACTAGACTGCTTGGGTCATTCTTACTATTTGTCTGGGAAAAAGGGGCTACCTAAAGCCGCCATAAAACTCCAGTGGAAATTAGCTGACTGCTGCTTTTATTGTTTCCATGATGCACTTGGGCAGCCTGGTGAAATGTGCCAGGCTCCGCTCTGCCAACTGACTGTGGTGATTTACAGCCAATAGCATCTCTCCATCACTGTCCATGCCGTTTTACATGTGTGCTGACTTACTTTATGCACTGTCTATTCAAATAAGTAAGCAGGAGATGTAGCCATAAAATATAATGCACAGATTGAGTGGGTGGTGTAGGTTTTATTCTATCCAGGACACTTGGACAATCTATTCACTTCCAAACAGCTAATAATATCACTGTATAAGAGCCGCTAATTATTTCAGACTCAAATGCGTTAATGAGATTGTGAGTACAATTATAAAACCTGTTTTTGTAATTGTTTTACTGTTATAATTATTTCTAAGGTTGAGAGATTCTTTACCCATGATTTGTTTCATTTTGAAATAGTAACGCTGAGGGGACAATGGTAGAAGTAATGGTTGAATACTAAGTTGGAGTTTATATTTAGTGTAATTATTTATATACTTGGCAGGAACAATGCAATCCGACATAATTACAAAACAAAGCTTGCAACTGATGTGACGCATATAGAGTGTTTGCCAGTCTATTTGACATTCTGTTTGAATCCAGAAGGGTCTAGAATTGGACCACAGAGCGTGAAACCTCTGTCCAAATTTGAAATGGTCCAACCGCAGCTGCTAATTAGACTCTCACATGCAGAATACATCTCAAAAATTCCCATAATATTGAAAACAAAATATATAACTTAGTTTACCTGAGATAAGTAATGTTCTGGTGGTTTGATTATTGTCTCTCTGATAGGTTAATCCGGTTAATCCACCTGTCAGTCATGCTTTCTGAAATCAGGGAGACAGGATACAGCTCCAGATCAACTTATTTTCAACTCCCATTCGTGTTTGAGCTTTTCTGCACTAAAATACATAATACAAGACATAATTCAAAATCCATAAGAACATTATTCATCTACATAAATACAACAGCTCAATTATACATATTCAGTGTCTATTCATTTCCCCCATGCATTCACTCTCAGACTAATTTACAAGTGTCTACAGTATTGGTTTGTTTTAAGGCAAAATTTGAGATTAAATCATTAAGTCATGTTTAGAAGCAAAAAAAAAACTAAAGGTACAATGTATATTAACTTTTTTCCTTATTTGATTCTCAACAGTAACCTAGGGTTAGCAAAACTAACTCCAGGTGTGAGAAACTTTTAAAGTAGAAGTATAATAGCTACAGTAGTTGTAATAGCACCAGTGTTTGCTATATCTGATGATTTCCACTCAGTATACCAGCATGTAGCCAGCACGACCTTGTCCTGATCGGACCCATTCTGTGGCGCACCTCTGCGGTGCTTGGTTCATTCGCTTTAGAGGAGGCTTGAACCTGTGATTCACTGGTTCTTTGAAAAGCATTATATTTCATTTGGTGCTTTCTCCACATATTTCACCTTCCTGTTCACCAGGTTCCCACTGGAAAGCAAAAAAAAAAAAGGGAAAAAAAAGAAAATCAGGACACAATCTCTCCAGGGGAATGTGGGACCAGAACAAGGTTTCTGGAGTAGAGTGTGTAGCAGAAATGAGAGTCATATTACTAGAGTAGTAGGCCTAATGATAACAGCTATGATAGACAATGACACTAATTGCAACTATGCACCAGGCAAATAACGTTGTCATTGTAGCGCTATAATGAAGGTATTGATAAAACTGTGCGTTATGGTGCTTTTCCAGACACTCAGATTGCTTTTGCAATTTTGTGCATCATTCATACACTCTCTTTACATGGTGATGGTATATTCTACATTTGTATATTGATGCAAAACTGTTATCTGTGTGTTATCTGCCCCTTTGACAACCAAACAGTCACTTTCATATACTGTAGTAGCTGTGTGGTTTAAGTAGGCAACCGGAATAAGCAATGACAACATCATTAGCCTTAGACTAACTTTGTTGGTCCACAAGGGAAGTTATTTGGACACAGTAACTCACACATGATAATATATTATAATAACAAAGACCCATAATATAGATGGTAAAAATACATTGAAGTATTGAAGTAGCAAAATCAAGAGAACAAAGACCCATAATATAGATGGTAAAAGTAAAAATAAAATACATATTTCTTGGCTATATGCAAGAGGTGGGTAAGGAGAAAAATCATTTGAACAAAATGAGAAACAAAATCATAAACTGGTGCATGTACTAACAGTAATAATGTTGAATATCTTGCTAGAATGTGTCTGTAACCAAACCAGACCAAGTAATGTCATACAGTGGAATATTCAAAGCAGAGCAATAACAGCCATAGAAACAGGAAGGTGACGAACCCCCAAACAAAAAGCTCCATAGTGCATGTTTAATACACCTGGGAGGGCAGTTAAAATTAATATTGTTCACCTCCGATTTTTGTTGTAATGTAGCATGGCCTTGGGCGTAGTCAATAAAAGAAATAATCAGGTTCCATATTTGGGAATTTACCTGTCCTTTATTTCATGGCAAAGTACAATGTAGTCAATAGGAAAAACTGTCTCTGTCTCTTGCCCCCATCTGGAAGAAGTACCAATAGCCTCGTATAACGTTCGAGTGATTGGTGGCAGTTGTCTAAGCACTCGTATGACATTAGTGGGATAGTAGTTGTAGACCTATTACTGTGTGCAGCTTGAATGACAAAGATGTTTGCTGTCAGGGCTTCGCCGGTAATTGCATTTCACTCCGTAATCACTGATTGTATAAAAATGATAATGAATATTCTATTGTTCCCGCATCAGTGAAACATATCTGAGTGTGGAGGTAATGGGATCACAATGAGAAGTGCAGGGGAAGGCAAAAGGTAAACGCTGTGCACTTCAGATTGTCAACAGCCGCTGTCAACATCACCTACAGCAGCAGAACATGCGTCACAGAAAAACTATTTGACTTTGAGAGTTCAAGGAATAAATGTATTATTCTTCACGCTCCAGGCGCTTCAAGTCCATTTTATAAGAACAGACCAAAATGGTACACTCGGAAAGAGTATGCATTGTAGTCAAGGCACACTGAGCATTCTGGTATTTATGAGTCAAGGCGACTTTGGTTGGATTTTGTTTCTGTCACTGCTACTACAAATACTAATAATGATAATATGAATATAGCAGTTTCTTAACCTGTCAGTTTTGCATGGGTAAAACTTTTACTTGTCTCTCTATATCTATTAAAGGCCATTGTCGCTGGTGCAATCACTTCCCAACAGGCTTCCATCAAGCACATTACATGGTTATACATGAATTATACAAAACTATGCAAATATGTTTTGAGGTACTATTATACTTTAGGCTTTAATGTTATTTTATTTTATTTTATTTTCACTGACTGTTAAATTTATTTAAACAAAAACTACTTGTAACTGTCACCCCCAGTGGAGGTTGACATGTAGGTGGAATAAATTTGCCCCAATTGACTCATGCACAAAATGAGCTGGAGCGTCCAATCAGATCACACTGTTCTATGACAATAAACCTGGGTCACATGAGACTATAAACATGTCCAATATGTCCTCCTCAGCGACTTTGCTCTGATTCACTCAAATAATAAATACAAATAATATATGTTTCCTTTCACCTTTTCTCAAATGTCACAGATGCTGCTGCTGCTGTCAAGGATAATCAGGTGTGACACTATAGTCACTACAACGTCTAGATACACACACAAACACACACGACTGCATATTAGGCATAGTGGTGAAGGTCTTGTTTTGGGCAGGGGGCATGGATGACATCATTGGACTTCCTGGACAGCTGTCGGTCTGACTCAGGTGCATGTGGGCAGACTGCTGTTGTCCTATATGTCAGAGAGCTAAATTGTCCCGTGGTGCAGGGGG
>KN487842.1:0-26435 GCA_000787155.1 Scartelaos histophorus | reverse complement strand
CCTCCACCTGTCCATCTTTTCCATAGCTTGCAATTGTAAAAACACAGTAATAGCAATTTCATTTAAAAGTGTCTGTCTAGAATCTATAGCCCTATTTGCACACGCTTCATTTAGCTTAGAGGCCCCTGGTAAATTGTAATAATTACAGAAGTTGTTGCTGTGTTTCTAGTCCCATACAAATCATCCACATTTGTAAAAATGCCTGTAAAGATTCCCCAAAATGTAACCTCTTGTAATTCTGTTCTGTTTTCGTCTGAAGATTGAAGTGAACAGTGATTGAAAGTGTCTCTATAGCCCATTTTTAGTCCAAATGCGAGCAAAATTAACAACAGTTATTCTCCACGGACTTTAATCTAATCAAGATATAGTTTTTTTTTCTGCAATTAAAAAAATAAAAAACATAAAACCACTCACGGTAAAGATCCAGAAATACAGTCCCAGTGTCGTGGCAACCAACAATCAGCAGGTCCAGCTTTTGGTGCAAAGTTTGTAAAGTTCAAAAAGATGTTTCATGTTTCTGTTAATAAAAAATCTGATGGTGTGGATGTCATTGTGATCACTGATTGGTCAGTAAGGTTAAAAAGTGTGGTGTTTGACTCTAAAGTGCAGGTTGATTCTGCTACAAACAACACAAATTAAAAGCAACGCTGGTAACATCATGAATGAAAAGGTTCTTCTCTTGTTGCAGTGTTTTTTTCAGTCCCCATTTTAGGAATAAAATCAGTAAAAACAAGTAGTTTATGGATGTTGCTTATTCTGTGTGAATGTACACAACAAACAGATGTCGTGGGTTCATTTAAATTTTCAGTAGAGCTTTACTCCTCAATTTGAATCTCCTCGAATACAGTAATTAAGTATAAATTAAAGTAATTTTAAAGGTGCGCTGTGTAACTTTCATTTGGAGGGTCCTACCAGCTTGCCTCCTTAGACAATTACACATATTCAATTCTGTTCCAAAAAAATACTTTGAAAAAGATGAAAAACCTGTTCAAATGTGACCTATCACTTGGCTTGCTAGCATCACATGTTTGTCTCAGTAGAGATAGACAAGCTTAATGCCATACTGTGGAACATTCAAGGCAAATATGAAGATTTGAAAAATGTGCTTTGATGGCTGAAATGCTTAAAACAAGTATGCTGGTGATTTATGACCTCAAAGGTGCAAAGGATTTTTAACTGTGAGGCGACAATCCTGGGAAAATTCTAAGAATTTCTTTTTTTTTTGCGGAAGACTATTAAAACTAGCAAGAATGAAGCTAAATAAGGACACAATGACACAGCAAAGTTACAAAATAAACTTTTAACCTACCTACAGTAGATATTGCTTTTTTGCAGTCTTTTGCAGTCAGTGTTTTGTGTTTGTGGAATAAAGTCCGTAAAAACAGTTAGTTCTGACATTTCTGACTAGATGCATTGTGAATTTTTTCTAGAGAGTGGAGGGTCTGGCAAATGCTTTTGTCCACAGAGATGTTGTCACTTTGTCTGAAATGTTTCATAGTAAAGCATTACAGATCAGATCTGTGGAGAGGCGACCCCGCTCACTGTCACAATGCCTGTTTTTCTGGGTATTTTTGAGCTATAAAAAGACCTGTATTTGAGTCAATGTAAAGTAGAGCTGTTTAATATCATACTGTGACATCTCGATAGAAAAAAGCAGGTGATGGAACCCCAAACAAAAAGCTACACACAGTAGAACACACTGTGCAAGTATTTATCAATCTCTTTCATTCCGTCCCTCCATCTTTCACCTTCATATCTCTCCATCTTTCTTTCTCATCGCCCCATCTTGTTTATCCTCCACTCGTCATCTCTCCACCTTTTCTCTCCATTTGTCTTTACCAACACCTCCACAAACCTGCACAAAAATCGCTTTGTAATATCGTCGCATAGCAGCCATTTGATTAGATTCTCCTTCCCTCTATCGCTTTACCCATATCTGGACATCTCTCCTTCACGCCATCTCCTTCTCTTTCCATCTCTCCAACAGTAAAAATACAGTTTTAAAGTAGAAAATGAAAAAGATTCTGCGATTCTGTATATTCACCTTTTGTCATTTGAGTGTCTACCTTGTATCACTCCTACCTTCAATTGCTCCATTCATTTTTCAATAACTTTATCTCTGTCTTTCCACTTTTTCCTTTTTGCTATTTTTATCTTATGTAACCTGATGCAACAGAAGTTTGACTTTGTATTCATTCATTCACCAGGACATCATCACTATTCCCTTTATTTTGCACATTTCAACCATACTATTTCTTCCTTATGGATCAATGACATGACGTGTGTCCAAATGCAATTTCTTCTGTTAAAAAGGTTCAAATTTGACAATAATTCCCCACATCCCTGTAGAACCTCTGACCTCTGACCTCCATGGAACCAAATCATTTTCACAAATCCTGAGTTATTCTGCATGTTTTGTCCTTAAAATGTTCAAATGTTCATGTATTGCGACCGTCTGCCCTTAACTCATGATTTTTAATCTTTTAAACTATTTTAAGGTTATTCTAGTTCGCACCACATGACATTTTGTAGGTCGTAGCCAATTCGTGTGCATAAAAAAACACAAAAAATGTTTCATATAAATGTCAAACACAGATTTATGCACCTGACATTGGAAATATTTGAACAAGTTCAATAGAAACTACATTTTTAAATCTGCCTGTTGAAAAATCTTTAAAACGCATATATTGACATTGAACCAAGCCCCAGGGTCTCAAAATGGCCGCCCATTCAAGTCAATGGGCTGAGTTCAATGGCACATGACCCCAGATTAGCCTAGCCCGGCTAGGTACTTCCAGCGGCGATGGGCCGATTGGACATGTGCAGTAGTGTCTTTTCTCCCGCGGGCACACGCGAAGCACGTGATCGCCTTCGACCAATCAGAGCGAGAGGAGCTAGAGCGGAGCTGGAGCAAATGATTAAAAAGTGTTTTTAAAGACAACTGAAGGATTTTGAGCTGAGAAAAAGTTTATGATCTAAACATAGGTAAAAATCGCTACAAAATCCAACATATTTGAAAGTTGTAGGTGTCCTATCAGCTGAACACAAGCAGTTTGTGGTTACATTGCCTCTATGAGAAAAATCCTTACTCAGCCCATGGGACTTTTTTCACTGTAGTACCAGTGAGTGGCCACTACATCAGCTCCAGTCAGCTACAAGGAGCAATACCTTATCCAGTTAATTTAATAGATGCATGCATTGGACATGTAAAGGCTGCCCCCTAGAGTGAGAATCTTGAAATACTCCTGCCAAAAAGAGAACACTTCTTGATTCACCTACTTAAGACTCTTGCTCCTCTCAGACCTAATGTGGACTTGGACCTAAGATGCTTTTTTGTATGTTATATTTATGTTTTAATGTAAATATTTCACAGTTTTTTCTTGATGTACAGTGGGTTGACCGCACTTTGGGACCTCCCATTCCTTGGTGGGGAATATGAGCATCTGGGCTGGCAACCATTGTGTATACCGTGGTCCAAAGCAAGAAAAATGATCTGACAAAAGCTTTTGGCTGAAAGGTTATTTCAAAATTTTAAAAAGCTTTTGGACATCGGCCATCTGAGTGTGCAATGCATTTTGTCACTTTTCACCTTCAGCTCTATTCCTTCTCACTTTCAGAGAGAGCCGTTCCAGATGGATAATGTGTAGAACTCAATTCAGGTCTCCCAGTTTAAAATAAAGACCATTTTCCAGCTTGGACGCTTCTCATACTTGGATGTGGGGTTCCATCAACAGGCAGCAAAGGGGGAAAAAATAGTCTTAGATAATACTGAAAGCGCCCGACATGTCAATAAAAGCATGCAGCCATAATAAATGTGATTTGATAGCTGAATTGCTTTAAACAAATCTGCATGTGATTTATGGATGTCAGAACTGCATGGAGTTTCTATCTGTGATGCAACAATCCTGTAAAAATTCAAACCACTTATTTTCTGAAGACTTTTTAGAGAGAACTATTAAAACTAGTGTGAAAGAAGCTAAATTCAATGATGAAGGGATGACATAATTACCAGGTCAAAGTTTTAGCCCTTCCCCAATGAACCGTTAAGTTTCAGCTTCGTTTTGATCTCCGAACTCCTGATGAACCATGTCAAAAAGACGAGTCGCTACACGAGCAGTGATTGAACCATACATCAATATTTTCATTTTGCGGTGACAAGCCAGCTGTCTTTGTTTACTCTGCATCCGTCTCACTCATCTCCCGCTCACCCAGTCACACGAGACGGCGCCCTGTCGGCAGCACCCATGGGCGCAGCTGTGTGGGTCGCCATCAGGGAGAGGGTGGGTGATGAGACAGTGATGAGCTGTCAGTGTTCGCGGGGAGACGCATGGATCCTGACTCCAAGCCTGACTGACAGATGGGGCACCAACTGAAATAATGCTCGTATTTTATAACACAATATAACTAGATGTGGATAAATAGCTTTAAAGATTATGGAAAATACAAATTTCCCCATCTAAAACATACCTCGAGTTGTATTTCACATCATTCAGTGTTTTTTTTTTTTATTTTATTTTTTATCCTCTGTAAAATGTCCTTACTTGTTTGAATTTACCCATTATTGTTGCGTCATAGGTAGAAACCCTGCACAGTTTTTAAGGGCTCATATTACATTATATTCTGTTCTATGTTATAATGTTGTTTCCTCATTACAAACATACCTGGAGTTGTATTTCACATCATTCACAGTGGTTTCTTTTAACCTCTATAAAAAGTCCTCTGGTTCTGAGCTTCTGATAATGCTCAGTTTGAATTTACCAAGGATTGTTGCATCATAGGTAGAAGCCATGCACAGTTTTTAAGTTCATAAATCATTAGTGGATTGTTTTAAGCATCTCAGATAGTCATATTGCATTCATTACTGTATGTTTACAGTATGTTAGGGCATGTTTTTCATTAAGCCATTTATTTTTTTCCCCCACTGTAACTCCCTTTGCTTAGATAAAGCTTAATAATTGTCCTCCACAAAGTAGCTTTTCTGGTACAGGGTCTAGTACCTGATTGTCTCCATGGAGATGTCATACCGTAACTTAGAAGTTGGTCGAGTTACGGGCGTGATTTGTGGAGAGGCAAGCCCACAGTAACAACGCATGTCTTTGAATGGATTCTTTTTTTTTTTTTTTTGGGTTATTTCACCTTCACTAGCATCATTTGGGTGATGGTGAGTTTAGCCCTGGAATTGCCAATCTCTGCTGAGGAGGTAACAACATTATAACATATTATGTTTTTGCATGTTTTAGGACTTTTTAAAGTTTAGTAATCATTAGTAGTCTCATTCTAATCATTTCTGAAGTCAAATTCCATTCATTACTGCTGCATGCTTGTATTAATATGCCGGGCATGTTCCTCATTAAATATTTAAAATGTTTCTCCTTTCTGTTAGCGGTAGATGGCAAGCTGCCTACTTTTTTTTAAACAAATAATGCATTATAATTGTCTTGAAATATAATCTTCCACAGTATGCCATGGTTTTGGCTTTCTGTCTCCATGGAAACATCCAAGTACCACCCCTAGAAAGTTACTTGGGCAACTACTGTAGCTTTAAAACAAATGAAGCAATGCAGCTATTTAAATCTAAACTACTCAAATTAAGTATATTTGAGTTATTTCTTTATGGTTAGTTGCAGTGCAGTCAGCAAACGCTCACCCTCTAACCAGAAGATAGCCAGTTCAAGACAGGAAGGGCATCTGGCATAAGAATCAGACAATACAATTAGGTCATTATAGCGTGTTACTCTGTAATTTGTCCACATTTTTCACTTTTTTCACTATTCTCTGGATGCTCTGCTATTGTAATTTGAGACGCTGTACAGAAATAACATCTGATCTTATCTTCATGATGCTCGGTGTATCCAGGCGGGCTAACCACTCTGCCAGCCGTCTTATCATAACTGCTACATATTGGGGTCACAAGTTTAAATAGCTTCCTCCAGCACGCACTACCATTCAATTTACTTGTCTCAGTCTGGACACGGCGGTAGATTAAGGCCTGTGGGGTCATGGCAGAGTGGTAAGCAGTCTGTCTGCTCCTGTCTGCTCCTGTCTGCACCTGCATGCTCCTCTGAACCCCACTATAAGGGAAAGCAGATTCCAAGACATCCATCTAACACTATCAGCTGCTATTTCTATCATTACATATGGCTATTGGTGGCAAAACGATGACAAGATAAAAAAGACCATAGGAAAGTTAGAGAGTACATTCATAACATGGAAGTATCATAACTGTATGAGTGTCAGAGGCCAGAGTTTATGTGATCATGATGCAAAAGAAGTTCTTTCCACAGTTTGGACAAGATCCTCCCAGCGTCTGACAAAAGAAATCAGTTCTGACCAATCAGCGAGATGGTTTCTGGAGCAGAGCTAACACAGGCTCAGAGCGGGGCTGAAACTTACATCTAACTTTTAGGTGCATTGAGGATTTAAAAATTCTAAAAACTAAATTTTGTGTAAATAGAGAATAATTCTACAGAATCTGCTTTTTATGAAAGCTGGATGCCCTGTCACAGGCATTTTGAATTCCCCAAAAGTGCATTGTGCTCAATGAGAGAATTGTTTCTGGGCCAGAGCTTCCAGTACCTGGACTGGACAATCAATAATTGATCTCGCTCGCGGACAAAGGGGAAGTGTCTTATCCACATTTTCTGATAATGTAGAGCTATGATTCATGCTTGTGGTTTAGATAAGAGAACTTCCAGTGTCCAGGTTTAATTCCTCATTTAATCTGATTTCCAATTTTACAGCCTCACCGTGAAATGTGTAGTTAAGGAATAAACAGGGATGTTTTTATTGTGTCCTATTATTTGGCTTGAGGGAGGGCCTCCTCCTGCTTGTTTCCAGGGAAATGTATCTGTCACCAAGGAAAATGTTCCAAAATATGGTTTTATCTTTCTATCTCCATGGAACTTTTCAGGTAAAATGCTGCCTCCATAAAACTTACACACTGTTGCTTTAATGTGATAATGTGATGAGTATTTAGAACACTGTGGGCAATGAAATCTGCACACACACACACACACACATACACACACACCCAGAATTGAACCTTTTATAAAGGCTCAGGTTAGTGTTCATCACAAGGGGACAGAGAGTGTATTTATGAATGAATTAATTTATTTCAAATATTTCAAATATGCAAACTATGAGCAAAAGTAATGTCACAAATATCAACATCACAAGAGCAGTGGATAGACAATCTGAGCCCCTGATTGGATAATCGGCCTGTCAATCAGGGGACATCTGAACTCTGGAGATTCACTGGTGATGAGACTCACATGTGGGTAAAGTATTGAAGATGTGTGTCTGGATCCCTGGCAGAAGATTTCTGCTGTATATGATTGGCTTGAGGTGATTGTTTAGGAGGCTGTGATTGGCTGACAGTGACAGGTGACAGGAGTGTAGAAAAAAAAGAGGATTTCAGACTTCCTGGTTGAATCTGCGCCTCATTTGCAAAGGCTAACCGCACAGGGCTTTGCAGAAGTTGGTATTCTGCAGCAGATCGGCCAGTGTCACATTCAGATCCGTGGTTTGAGATGCTCACGATGCCTCCGCTCAGGCTAATGAAGTCTGCCCTTTTCTGTGCTAAACAGTGAGGCGCAGCTGCTAATGCTAATCATGTGCACACAGTAGGCCAGAGCGACCAGAGTGACCAGGGAGACGAGAGTGACCAGAGTGACCAGAGAGACCAGAGAGACCAGAGAGACCAGAGTGACCACAGAGACCAGAGAGACCAGAGAGATCAGAGAGACGAGAGTGACCAGATAGACTAGAATGACCAGAGACGAATGAGACCAGAGCAGCCAAAGAGACAAGAGTAACCAGAGTAACCAGAGCAAAGTCAGAAAAAGAGGAGGAAGAAGGCCATCTATGTGAATTGCGTGATGTTTAGAGTCAAAGTTCAAGTTAAGTTTTTCCCATGCATTTGAGCAAAATGTGCCTTGCTCCAGTTCAGATATATAGTGTAAGCAGTTCTTGAGGTAAAAAAAAAAAAAATCAGATGTGTCCTGTCTTCATCTAATTATTAAATATTTTGTTGTGTGAGTATCAGGATTAGCACATTTGCATGATAGTCAAACATCACTCTTGTCTCTGAAAGTTGTGAAATGCTCCTATAAAATTAGTTCTGTTTTTCTTTCTCATTTTGGGAAATATTTTTTGAGAGTCAGAATCCTGATCAACAATAAGCATGCATTCTAAAGAATTCTTCTTTACACGCATTGTTCAGGCTTTTAAACTACTTTCACACGTTAGAAGTTTCAATATCTGTGAATTGTGTTGCTTTTGGGCACTAGGATAGGATAAGTACTTAGAGGATGGCTCATCGGTAAAGTATGTGTTCACTAACCCAAAAGTCTTGTTTCAATACCATCTTGGAAAAAGTATTATTAGTATTATTGTTGTTTCACTTCACCTACCATTTTGTAAAAATACAACAACAAAAACACAAACATGGATACACACAACCATGCAATCAGAGCAAAGCAACAATAAACATGGTGACTTACATGTCTGTCTGTGTCACATGGTTAAAAATCTGGATCATGCATAATATAATATAGACCATTTCAAATCTTATGTCATCAGAATGTTTAAAATTCTGTTAAAAATGGAGGCAAAATGAAGCTAACATCATATATTTATGATGATTAACTGAGGAGCAGAGCTAAATACTAAAGGTTTTATGACATTATAGCAAAAAATAAGCAACTATTTTGAATTTTCAAGGTACAAATCTTATTTACTTTGCTTCTCTGTTAAAAAAGATGGAAAAATACAGTTTCCTAACCCTAAAATAGTATTTGGGCTTCACAAAAAGTATAATTTGTGCTGAAATGTGTAATATATCTGTAGATGAAGTGAAAAACTGTTGTGCCCAGAACATTTCTGTGAGGATTTGTCCAGTAAAACATCAACATGTGGATTTTGCCTTTGTAAAAATGCTTAGTGTGGATCATAAACTCTAAACAAATGATATAAAACACAATTGTAAGTGTTTTTAAACTGGGCTCTGAATCATTTACATGGATCTGAGGGTTTGACTTTTCCAAATTGGCCTTGATTTTTCATAATTTGGGATATTCTTATATCCATTATATATTATATATATTTTCCATTAAAATCACATTATGTTCCACTTCACACAATCACATTCTATAGTCTAAAGTGTGTTTATGGTCATGTGTGGTATCAGTTTTAATAATAGGTGTCTGTTCAAAGTTAAAATTTTGAAACACCTCTAGAAGAATTGGCAAAAAGACTGAAATTTGAACTGACAAACTAATACAAGAATCACCTTTCAGAGCATATGGATCCAAACTAGAACCGTTTTAATTCAGAATAAGCCCTATGGAGATACATGGGGAGGGCATCTGACACACTTTAGCATTTCAGGACATATTTGCACAACTCTAAACTAAAGAGTTACGCAAAATAAGACAGAAGATTTTGTTTGTGGAGGAAATGACGGTGCTTTAAAAACTGCAGTCTTTGAGATTTTGCTAATTGAGTTCATTCAAATTGCGATTTTGATTCGATTGTGATTCATCTTGCCGTCCTAATATGGAAGACAGATGGTTTTTGGAGTTGGAGCTGTGCACTGGCACCTGCCCCCTGCTCCTGTCAGAGGGAGTCCTTACAGCTGCATTTGTCATCCAGTCTGGCCCAGGCTAATGACACCAGCCCGGCCAAGCCCAGAACCACACCACAGATGGACGCAGCCTGGTCAGCTGTTTACATCAGGCTCATTGTGGAGAGGAGAAAGGCGGCCAATCACAGTCAAGGGGTGGAGTTTCACAACAGCGTATCTGACGTTAAAGGCCTATATTATGCAACATTGACTCTTGGGAAGCTTTAACCCTGTTCGAATGTTGTTTGCTCCTCAAAAACAAGCCTGGAGTTGCGTTTTGTTTCATTCACATTAGACTGTCTACATCTCCAAACCTCAAAAATGCTCTATTTTACTTTATAATGTCATGCTGTGGTAGTTTTTGAGTTATTTTTTAAGCCGGGCGTACACTGTGCAATATTTTCAATGGTTTCACTCAGCCCCAGATCAAACTGTACGAGCAAATCACAGGGTTTAAAAGTTCACAGCTCATGATTCATCTACATGAACAACATCAGCTGCCGATCGGGAGCTGGTTGTAAGGTATTAATCATTTCTCATTAGTCCTTGTTTACTACACAAAGCACAATTAAGCTAAAACTCAGCCTGATCTCAAAAACAGTCGGCGAAAAAGCTCAAAAAGAATCAAAAATCCCAGAGCGAACGCCCGGCTTTAATTGAGTAGAGATTGGTCTTAAAACCTGAAATCCAAATGATTCTAGTGAAGGTGTATGGAATTTAAAAACACAGCAAAGCACTTGTATTAGCACATGTCATCACAAAGTGGAACAGAGGGTTTGTGTGTTAAACAAGTGAATGAAACAAAACACAACTTCAGGTCTGTTTGTGAAGAGGAAACTACATTATAACAAATCAGAAAATAGTTTCATATGGGGCCTTTTAAGTTTCTATAGCCAAAAAGTGAAGTTGGCGACCTTATTAAACAAACTGTTACACATTTTATATGAGATTGCTTCAGTTTTGTTTGACCTGCATAAGATTGTTTAGGACAAACCCAAAAGTTCCAGCATAAACCTTTGCCAACTTCCATGTATGCACCTTCATAAACTCAATGTTAAGTTGCTATCTAACTAAGACATAAATAAAACAAAAGCTTTTTAATTTTGGTTGTCTTTACTGTTGTGAGAAACATGTCCTTACTGTGAGTGGGCTTGCATCTCCACAAACCTGACTCTTATTTGGGTTATCCCTTTGGCTATAACCTTCTACAGATCCATACTGCCAACATACACAGGGCTGAGTGGATGTTCTCCCTTGGTGGTTTTCCTCTGGTCTCTCTAGTTTCTCCCAGTCCTGACTGAGACCAGCTGAAGATCTGGAGTCCAACCACGCCCCGGTCACTGCTACTGAGGGGATGACCTGGTGGCCTTGAAGAATGGGTCAAATGCAGAGGACAAATTTCCCTACGGGGACAATAAAGTAACTTTAAAGGAAGGTTTGACCAACGCCCAGGAGAAATCACTAGATTACAATTTTGGCTCTTTCTCTCCCCAAACTGCCTCAGATCTGCTGACCCTCCCTGCCCAGTCCTGTGGAACTCCACTGAGACCTTTGACCGAGACACAAAGACGACTTGGAGGCACAGTGTAAATGTTGTTGCAGCAAAACTTGAATTTCCCTCAGGATCAATAAAGTATCTCTCTCTGTAAAACCCGAGCCTAACAGCATTACAATGTGGTAGAGAGCTCCAAAAAGTCAATTTTGCATAATACTCTTTTTTAAAATTTCATGAGTGAAAATAAAAATTCAATTGAAAATCAAATTCAATTCGATTAAGCTTGATGAGGAAAGTAAAGATGTCTCTCTTCTCATTGTTAAACTTAATTCCTTTTAGTCCTGTCCTCACATTATCATCAAACAAAGCACTACCAGATGGACTTCCTTTGTAAAACACTATGACAAACTTATACAGCTAAGCATCAATCCAGTTCCCAATAACCTGGGAACATTCACCACGTGTAAATATTGGTGGGTTTCAGATGACGTCACGTTGACTTTACCCAAAGCAGATCTGGTCAGGAAGTAAAGACAAATGCACAGAACCTGTTTACCTCCGCTGACTCAGCACCAAAATGCCTAAATTCTGTGTGGTCTATGGTTACTGCAGCTCCTCTAATCGGGAGAAAGGCAACAGTTTTTTTTTTTCGTATATCTAAAGTGTTGAGTCACAAAGAAGTTAGTTTCACAAAAAAACCCTTGATAAAAGTAGACTGAGAATCTCCAGGTAAAAACAGGAGGAAATGGACAACGCTCGAATTTGCAGTGACAATTTTGTTACAGGTAAAGATTGTGTAATTCACTAATTAATATTTTTGCTGTTGTTTTTTTAGCAATTATTTAGAAAGACAAGCATCATAAGTGACAAGTAAATTGTTGCAGTTAGGGCTAGGGTTCTTAACTTTTTTGTGGTGCTAATTTTACTAGTTTACTGCTGTAATTTTATACCTTTTTATACCCAACCTGTTGTGAAGACAGGACTGTAAATGCTGTATTTAATAATTTTGTTTGTAGTACCAGGCCTGTCCACTAGGGGCGCGGCCGTTTTGTGAGTAATAGAAAATAATTTGTTTTGCAAAGAATTTGTTTTTATATTGATCTGTGCACCTGTAGCGTTAGCATGTCCCTCATTCTAAGCATTTATTGTGTCAGTGTGCGTATGAGACAGGTATTGTATTGCTAGGTGTGCAAATCAGAGTGTTAAAGTTTGTTATTAAGTTGATATTTGTTTATTACCCTCGTTAGCTCCGATGCTAAGCTAAATGCTAAGCTAATTTACGTTTTTACTGATTTATTCATTTTATGTCATATCTCTGTTATTGAGTTCTTGGTATTATGTTTATATCATGATGTTATGTATGTTGTCGTATAATAAGTGTATTTTGGAAGAGTATTATTTGTTATGGCTTTGTATGTAGCTGTTTAGCTGTTATTAGCATAGGCTTGAGGCCTACTCCTTGCACTTTGTATGGACAGATGTTGTTATTTTATTATCCATCCAAAACAAGTCTATTTGCATTCTGACAGATGCACACTCCGCGATCACAACTCTACTGAACCAATAGTAGTCCCAAACCCTTCCCAACACAACCAGATACTAATATAGTTGTTCGGCACCAGGTCTGCAGCACCAGGTTATTTATTATATTTATTGCCTCAATGTTGGGCAAATCCTCCAAATTGTATGAAAAGTCCGACTCTCCATATCGTCATAACCTGTATTCAGACTTATTTTTTTGTACTGGGTCTGTACTGTACTGGCCCATTCAAACTGGAACCATACTCGTGGACACTCATTGTGCTGTTTTGAAGCGGAGGAGAACACTTCCTGCCTCCATCTGACTTTCGGGCGTCTTTATGGTCATGTGAGTGAAACCCGGCAGCCATTTTGAGCCATTGGAATGAACCCGGCCTCTGCTTTATTAGTCATTACCTCTTGGCCGGAGTGAGGAATGGCCCCACACGTGCGCAGAGCCAGGCATAATGAAGGCCTAGCTTATGACTTTTGGGACTATTCCTCATCCACCACCAAACCTGTGAGCGCCGAGGCTGCCAGGACTGTGCAGACGGGGGCTTGGGCTTCCCCCGGCGTCAATACGACTAGTGTCATTTAGACGGGTCCATCGCGCGCTCCTGGCTCCACAGAAAGAGTTGGAGACCGTTTGATAATCGCTCATGTCATAAAGAGCTCTGTGTGTGTGTGTGTGTGTGTGTGTGTGTGTGTGTGTGTGTGTAGGCATATGCTGCTCATCTGTGTGTGAGTGATGGGCGTTGTGTGGAGGAAGAGGAGGGGGTAATGTTCAGTTCATGTGCCAGGAAAAGTGGGATTCTAAACTGCTGTGTTCAACCAGGGTTTTATTTTACATCGGGATAAGTCAGTTCAAAGCTCAACCAAGCTCATACACTAGATTTTTTTCTGATCCAGCTAAGATTTTCAAACTTCTGTCAGGTCTTGTTTTCAGATTTATTCTCTACTTACTAGTTCTGAATTGGTTGTATAATCTTAAAAATTGTCACATATATTTCTTCCATGACTCAACTAGTCAGAAAATCTTAAATTTAGGCAAGAAATGTTAAAAAGAAGCTCCAATCCATTCCTCATAGTTTTCCCTTCAACACTTCCCTTGTTTTTAGATTCAGTGATACAGATTTGCTTGATCCAGACTGACTACGAACGTCTCTCATGTCAGACTGATTTAAGGACAAATATCTAGACTTTAGCATCTGCAAATTTATTATCAGAAATTTCAGACAAATTATAAAGTTGTTTAAAGCTAAATTTAAAGCATTTTATATAGAATTTGGTATCTGAGAACTTATTATCAGGCTATGAACACTAATAAACTGGCTTTAAGTCTGTTTATTTCAAATTTAGCGTCTGTACTGTAGCACCTAACGTGACTCCATGTCCTAATTGAGATTCACAGCCAGCTCAACTCTCTCTTGCATCACTTCCTCCAAGGAACCTCTAGGATTTAATGCAAAAAAAGTGTGAAACTGACACAATACAAAATACACAAAGGTATTCAGTGAGCAGCAGAATCAACTGTGCAGATCAAAGTTACACCATGAAGACAATAAAACAGTTAACACCAGCTGAGCGGCACTACGGACAACCCAAAGCAGAACATCCCAAATTAATGCACACAAAACGTCACAAACTCGGACAAAGTACAACAAATATACATAAAAATATTTGTATTTGACATAAACCTACTCATGTTGCCACTCATTAAATGTATTAACAGAATTGTGAGTAGCGCCCTCTAGCAGACTGGATGAACATAATATAAAACCGTTTCAATACAGCATTTATCAATTTATTTCAGCCCATGAACAATCACTAGAGACTGACTTATTTTAGTCTATAGGGAGTTTTTAAGAGAACTTGTCAAGTAAAATGATCTTGTTGCATGGACAGATATTTTCACTACTTTTAAGTCATGTTCTGACAGATTTAAGTGTTTAGATCTGAACTTTTTTGCAGTGCTGTTGTGTTCATGAGCAAAATGTTTCAAGTTGCATAGTGAGGATATTCTAGCAGGGGGCGCTACCAAGGAAATGTTCTGCTTTGCCACAGTGATGCATTATATTTATCTTGCACAATGGTTCTGTCAAATTTGTGCCAGAAAATGCAAAGAAATGAAACACTAATGCATTAGTCTGATACAGCCTTTCAGACACTCAAAGACACAGATTCTTCATTCACTCCTTAAATCTATCAAGTAAATGACTTAAATGTAATGAAATGATGTGTCCATGCAGGAAGATCATTTTACTGGACAAGTTTTCTTAAAATAAACTCCCTCTAGACTAGAATGAAGCAGCCTCAGAACGAGTAAGTAGAGAATAATTAGACAAACAGTACAGTGGCTTTTAACACTTCTTACAGTGTGTCTTGGACAACAGAAAAAACACACATAATACTTACATTTCGACCACAATTTCCAGACACACAGTATTCACACTAGGCAATGTGGGTGAAGTGTCTTGCGTATGGACACAACAACATTTTTCCCCACTGGTGCACTTGAATTTTCCAGCGGTCTCCCATCCAAATTCTAACCAGTAGTGTTTTAGTCAAGAAAGCATTAATCGAGACCAAGACCAATCCGAGACCACAGGGTCCCAGGACCAAGACAAGACCAGGACCTCTGAAGGCCGAGTAAAGACAAGACCAAGACCTCTGAGAAGTGAGACCAAGACAAGACCAAGACCACTGAGGGTCGAGATCAAATTGAGACCATCTTTTTAATTTTCAACTTGTATTTGTGTTTTATGTTTATTTACAATTATATCATTTTTTTTTAAATATGTTTTTTTCCTATTTGATCTGATTAAAGTTCATTTAAACCTAAAATAAGCCAAGCAAACTGTGCCGCACTGAAACACTCTGTGCCCCCTTTTTGGACCCTCATCCACAGTCTGAGAAGTCCTTCTTTAATCCCATTTCCACTGACACTTTACAGAAAAGTGCTTCAAACTGAATCAAGTGAGTTTCTTAACATTTACATTGACATTCTCTTACAGGTTTTGCAGTGATATTCAGCCCTTCCACATTTATGGCCGTAATGAAACATAATCACACTCATCCAGCGTTAGACCTCGAGTCCAAGACAAAACCAAGAATTAAAAAAGTGGTCTCAAGGCCAGTCTCAAGACCAAGACCAGTCTTGATTTGGTAAAGGTTTGTCCAGGTCAGATAGAATCAATCTGACCTGTGACTTGGTGGCTTGGACTGAGGGGTTGTGACATCACCCACAGCATTCAGCTCTAGTCAAATGAAGCTCATCATGGCTGATCACATAGAGGAGGTTAACAGGAAGATTTTAAAACCAAAATGTTGAGGTTCTCAATAAAAAGTGAATTGCAATGAGTGCCTGAAGGAAACATTTTCCACGTTATGTGGAGAGATAAACAAAGACATTTACCCAAAGCTCTACAAAATCTTTTTACGTTTGTCTCGGAGGACTGTGACCATGGAAAACCATATTTTTTACAAACTGTGTCCTCAAGGACAACATTAAAACAGAAATGTGACTCTATATATGGAATAAAGATATGGAACTTGTTCAATCATGATTTAAAAAGTTGCACTTGTGTTTCTAAGTGTAAGAAAATGTACAAGGATAAAATAATGAAGCATTATGTGACTAAGGAAAATGTTTAAAGTTAATGGAAGCAAGAGAGATACTGTAACATACGTAAGGCTCAATGGTGACTTGGTTTGGATTTTGGGGCTTGGTTATTAAAGAAATGTTTATTTATTTATGTATTGATCTGAGAAAGGAACAGGGTTTATACACCCTTTGAAAAATTGTAAACACAAACTTTCTAAATTCCGGAGTGGAGGCAGCTGGAGGCAAAAGTGGAACATAATGTGATTTTCATGGGAAAAGTAAGATTCATTTCAGAATATCACAAATTATGAAAACTCAACGCCAATTTGGAAAAGTCAAACTTCTCAGATCCATGTGAATGATTCAGAGCCCAGTTTAAAAACACGTACAATTGTGTTTTACATTTCTCAGATCCATGTGAATGATTCAGAGCCCAGTTTAAAAACTCTTACAATTGTGTTTTACATTATTTGTTTATTTGACAAGTTTATGATCCACACTAAACATTTTTACAAAGGCAAAATCCACATTTGAGGTTTTACTGGACAAATCCTCACAGAAATGTTGAGCACAGTTTTTCACTTCATCTACAGATATATTACACATTTCATCCTAAATTATACTTTTTGTGAAGCTATTTTAAGGTTAGAAAACTGTATTTTTTCCTTCTGTCTTAACAGAGAAGCAAAGTAAATCAGATTTGCACCTTGAAAATTCAAATCCGTTGCTTATTTTTTGTTATAATATCATAAAACCATTAGCATTTACGTCTGCTTGTCAGCTAATCATTGTAAATATTTGATCTTAGCTTAATTTTGCCCAATTGCAGAATTTTAACATTTTCAATAACATAAGATTTGAAACGGTCTATAAGATTTATCTTCTTTCTGTTCCTTTTGTTCATCCACAAAGACAAGGCAATTAAAGATTGGACTATGTATTTATGTTAATTATCAGATGTTTTGTTGTTGTTGCTGTCGTTCAATTTAAATTAATGCCAACAAAATAACAGCATGAGCAATAAATAAGTAAATAAATTAATAAAAGCACCTCGCCCATTCTCGTTTCTAATTGGAAAGCAGCAGTTATCTATTTTTATGTTCCAGACGCTCTCATCTTTGTAAAGTTTTGTTAAAGCGTGGGGTTCTGGCTGAGCTGTTAACCAATTCTGAGTAAAAGAACGATGAGTGGCCCTGTTAGAACATGGGTTAAAACGTTGTCCACTAACAGTAAAACGCAGCCCTCAGTCCAGAAGGATCCAAACTGGCCCGAACCGCCCTCCTCTGCACCTATAACTCACAGCGCTGCACTCCAGAGCCCGACTTTTGTTCTGCACGCACACTTTTTTAATGCATTTGTCAGAGTGTGAGAGGTGCAATAGTTTTTGCTGAAAGTTTTCCCTGATAACAGAAGACAATACATTACAGGCTTATCTCTGAGATGAACTGAACAGAGCTGCATCAGGAAATATATGTTACCCCAATAAGAGCTTTGTTTATACAGAGGCACGGCTCATTATAAAGCTGTCGGCTGGGGATTCACGTCGTTTCTCGTCTCCATCCTTTGCTCCATCTGATCCTCTCCTCTGCTTTATTGTTTCATCTGATTTTCTCCTCTGTTCCATCAGACCCTCTTCTTTTCATCCTCTGCTCCCTTGTTCCATCTGACCTTCCCCTCTGCTCCATCAGATCCTCCCCTCTGCTCCATCTGATCCTCTCCTCTGCTCCATCTGATCCTCTCCTCTGCTCCATCAGATCCTCTCCTCTGCTCCATCAGGTCCTCTCCTCTGCTCCATCAGGTCCTCTCCTCTGCTCCATCAGGTCCTCTCCTTTTCATCCTCTCCTCCATCTGACCCTCTTGTCTGCTCCATTGTTCCATCTGACCTTCTCCTCTGCTCCATCAGATCCTCTCCTCTGCTCCATCTGACCTTCTCCTCTGCTCCATCAGATCCTCTCCTCTGCTCCATCAGATCCTCTCCTCTGCTCCATCAGACCCTCTTCTCTGCTCCATTGTTCGACCTGACCTTCCTCTCTGCTCCATCAGATCCTCCCCTTTTCATCCTCTCCTCCATCTGACCTTCTTCTCTGCTCCATTGTTCCACCTGATCTTCTCCTCTGCCCCTCTCTCTCTCTTCAACCTCTGTTCCATCAGACCGTCTCCTCTTCATCTTCTGCTCTTCTGACCCCTCCTCTGCTCAATTGTTCCAGCTGACCTTCTCCTCTGCTCCATCTGACCCTCTTCTCTGCTCCATTGTTTGATCTGATCTTCTCCTCTGCTCCGTCAGATCCTCTTCTCTGCTTCATTATTCCATCCGAACATCTCCGCTGCTCCATGAGACCCTCTCCTTTTCATCCTCTGCTCCTTCTAACCCTCTGCTGCATCTGACCCTTTTCTCTGTTTCGTCTGACCCTCTGGTCTCCATTCTCTGACCGTCTCCTCTTCATCGTCAGCTAGTCTGACCATCTCCTTCACTCCATCTGACCCTCTTCTTTGTTCTATCTGACCCTCTGCTCTCTTTTCTCTGACCATCTCCACTTCATCCTCTGCTCCTCTGGCCCTCCCCTGTGCTCCTCTCCTCTGCTCTCACCAGTTAACTTTCTGTCCTTGTAAACTGCATCTATAAATTTCTTTTTTGGTTTCCATCAAGGTCTGGTATCTGGCAGCTCTTCCTCCCTCTGTTCCAACCTCCTGGCAAAAGCTTTAAGGTCACGATATTGGCTCCAGCATTTTTAAGTATTCAAGACCACCATTCAAGAACATTTTTTACACCAAACTTTTATTTCTGCTTGAGTGATAGTGTACAGTGTAACAGAACTCTGAGTTGAGTAATACTGTACAGTGTAACAGTACTCAGATTTGAGTAAATCTGCAAGTGACAAAAGCGTTTAACCAGCACATTGTCCCCTCATCAAAAACATACCAGGTATTGCATTTCTCTTAATTCATGCTGGTTTCAGTAATCCTCTGTAAAGGCCTTTGCCTCTGGTGTGAATTTTCCCAGGATTGTTGCATCATCACACACAATAGAATTATAATAAAGTGATAATAAACATACTACTTCGTGATGAACCCCCAACCATAAAGTTACACAATTTACCTTTAAGTCTGAGTTTTTCTGCATTTCTTCCGCACAGACACGACCGTTTATTTCTGTGTCTCATGTGAAAAGAAGGAGCTCATTGGTCACTTGCAATTTAGAACAAAATCAAAGTTCCCTCTCCACAGATGAACAGACTGGAAGAGAATTTGTTCCATCAGATTTGAAATTTTAAATGCCGCTGAATTTCTTACTTTTAATCTTTTAATTCTGAAAAAGGATGTATGAATAATTTTTCTGGATGTCAGTTGCAGAAACGATAAGTATACTTTTTCAATATTCCAAATTCTAAATAAACATTTCACATTTTAAATATGCAGCACAGATATTTAAAATTCAATAGTCAAAATTCACAGAGAAAAATGTCACAGCATGATGATGCTCAGAGAGAAGCAATTGATGCATGTGAGTGATGAGGAGAGTAGTTGTTTCCTATTGGCTGTTCTCATGTGTAGGCGGGGTTTACACTTAACAAATCAAAGAGATGAGATTTGGACGAAGCTAATTTAGACCAATCACATCGCATCACTGCAGCATTTTCTGTTTGTGTCTAACTTAGGTTGGCTCACTTTGGATCGATTGCTTCTGTCTTGGAATCTTGGATCTTTTTTCACTGTTGAATTCGAGGGCTTGAAAATATTTGTGCTGAAAAGGTGATTTTTTTTTTTTTATGTACACAAACAACAAAAATAATTCAAATATGTTAAGAAATTCAAAGTGAGAATTCAACATCATTTAAAATTCTAAATCTGATTAAACAAATTATCTTCCTTATTAGTGTTTTGCCCATTTACTCTGCAGAAATGTGTGATCCACTGGCCAGTCCACCTGAGCTCGTGACCACACATCTTCGTAAAGTATTGGACAAATGTGTAGGCAATGTATTCACTATTGCTTTCCCAATTGTGTTTTTATCTCGATGTTAGTAAATCTTTTGCATTCCCCAACCTGCTCGAACACAAACTCGTAAACCGGCTCACCCATAACTCGCGCAATCCCTTCCCCACGCCGTTTTTCCTTTTTCTTTTTTTTTTTCTTAAACTCCAAAACGCAGATATCCTCCTACGCTCCACTGCTTTTCTATTAAGTCCTGCCTGATTTAAAAAGATCGCCTGGCGTCTCCCGTCCCCTCCTCCCCTTCCCCCTCTCTTGGATAACGTCGCCGGGCCCCGTAATGGCATCTGGCACCGGGGATGGGCAAACGGGCGGGCACCAGACGCGAGGAGCTCCAGCCAGACGAGGGGGGAGAGGGGCGGAGGGGTGGAGGAGGCCAGGGGAATGCCTAATGAGCAACCAGCTGCACAGGCTACATTAGCTAACTGCATTATTCACAGTACACAGCTATTTATACCATGGGATCTCAGCACACGAGACAATACACTCCCAGCTGGGGCGGTTGTACAGAGGTATACTAGTGGTATAGTAGTTTTTGAAGTACTCTGCTGCTGATCTCATTAATATTCTCTGGAGGTGTGACGCTAAGGTAAGCACTGCTCTGTCTGAAGCTCTTCAATTAAACTTAGACTGGAGTTTTGTCTTAACATCATCACCAAAAAGAGTGGAAATATTTACTGTAATTTTTCTGGTGGATGGTCCATCACCTGATTCTCTCCATGCAAATGTCACCTAGAATGTTCCACAGTATAGCTTTACACTTATTTATCTCTAGCAGGCGATGCCACAGAGTCATGTCATGTCAGATCTGTGAAGAGGTCAATAAAAACCCATGTTTAATGCCACACCGGGATATTCCATACAATGCAATATGATCATGGCGACAAGCATGTAGCAGTATGTCCACCAGAAAGGTTACACAGTGCATTTTAAACAAATCACTTCCAAATAAATTAGTTACAAGCTAGTTTGCATTAGTTTGCATCAATT
This sequence comes from Scartelaos histophorus, assembly GCA_000787155.1. Taxonomy (NCBI): domain Eukaryota; kingdom Metazoa; phylum Chordata; class Actinopteri; order Gobiiformes; family Gobiidae; genus Scartelaos; species Scartelaos histophorus. The sequence goes on along the minus strand of KN487842.1, from coordinate 5,215 downwards.
CTTGCATTTCTGTAGATGTTGTTTAAATTGTTGTTGTTGTTTTTTTCTTGAGTTTTTCAACTTTTCCGAGTGTTTGCTACTATATGCATTGGGTCTCCATGGTAACTGATGAACATTCCACCGTAGATATACATGAAAAACAGCACCAACGCTAAACTATCAATAAACTGGCATGGTTTTGTTATTCAGCACCAGTAGGCAATGTAAATCAATCATAGTTTACATCAGTTAAAGGTTGTATAGAGGATTTTCCAAGGAAAGAGAAATACAGCGACTATTTGTCATTTTGCAAATGTTGTGCATGCATGACACCACCACCCCCCTCCACGGCTCCTTGAGTAGAAACGCCTCCTCCCGCCTCCTTGTTATGCTAGAAATCATGCTTGTTTACACCTACTGTGTCTTCAGAATTGCTGAATGAATCGCTGTTGACGTTTCCTGTCCAGAAGTAATTTAGCTCCAACATGTCAGTTTTTAGGTCCTCGTCTTCTTCAGTGACGCCATCGCTGGAACGAATCTCCGAGAATCACCTTAGTTTAGCTTTGCTCCTATTTATCTTTTCTTCTTCTTTCAGTGACCTCAAAAATAGACGAGTGAACCGGTCGTGGATTATTGTCATTGCAACAAACTTTGAGCAAATTGTGAGGAAGCTGAAGTTCGAAAAAGCCACTAAGAACCGCTGCATTGGTTGAGTAAGACGCATCTTGCCTATGCAGAATGCGTGAGAGGTGGGCGTCCGCCAAGTCAGTTCCAATAGAAAGGAAGGAAGTTTGATTGACAACCCAACAACCAATAGATAACAAGGTAGCCACCATGTCTACAGTGGATAGATTTTCATTCTTACAACCTTTAAGTGTGAGTTTGTAGAAGAAAATGAGAGGGATGTCTACTCTCTGAAAAGCACAGGTGGAGCAGTCACAGCCAATTGGGTTACTGGGTTACTTTTCACTGGAATAAAGGTTTGCCCCAGAAACATGGATTACTCTTGAGAATTTGTGTGGCTAATTTATGTGGCATTTTCTACATTCTCCTGGAGAGGAATACTGAGAAAAAAATATCTTTCCATTTGTCTTTCACTGATAAAGAAAAATAACTGCTAGTGTTATAATAGACTTTTGATACTTAAGAAGAGTTAGACCACGCACTGATTGTCTAAAGCTACCTGTCAATCACATCCATTTGAACGCATGAAATTTAACAGTGTTGCTTTGTCATTTTGGTACTTTTTTAATAAATTCATTACTTGCAAGTGCATCTATCCATAGGAGGGGCCGACAGCTTCAGTTTTTTTTTAGATGACTTTTGCATGAATGTCAACAGATTGTTTCTTTTATTAAGTTGTTTTAGATGAATATTGTGATCTAAAATGTGCAAATAATAACACAAAGATCCACGGGTGTCATCATTTACAACTATGTACACAGCAAAAGTGGAGTGTTAAAACTGACTCTCACAAAATCAATTTTAACATTTTCATTGGGTTTACATGAGTCCACTGTTTTCTAGCGTTAATTTAACATTTTTGGAAAAAGTAACACTGGACAAAAGTTCAAGTTCTACCCCAAAATCAAGAGTTATATTCACGTTTTGTGAGTAAAGGGATAACACTTTATAGGGTTATTCTGATTTAGCTAAACAACATACCAAAATGTTTTATTTTTACATTTTATTTTAATTATTTTAAGATGAAATTATGTACAAAACTGCTCCTCTCTGGCAGGAGTTTGAAGAGGTGGGTGCAAGGTGCCAAATTAACACTAAGGGAAGTTAAATTGACACTAGAGGAAGTTGAATTAACTTTAACCATATCAACTCCGGCAAATAACCCCAACTAGAACCCCCATTTAACCTTCAAATATTAAAATAACACTTTTTTGTGTTAAAAAATATTTTACCCTGAAATGTTAACCCTCCAGTTTTTGCTGTGTAGTCTTTAAAAATTGCTTCCTGTTGTAAAATAATAACTACTAGTGTTATAATAGTCTCTTGATGCTTTGCACTGCATGAAGTATCATTCTGGAGGTGTTTATCATGTATGTCTATGGTGGAATATTCACTAGTTACTATGGCCACTAATTAGCATTTACTGTCAAAACAAGCTCAAGAAAAAGGACAAAATGGGTTTAAACAACACATTTTCTAGAGTTTGTGATCAATCAACCAAACCAGCTCTTTCTATTCAGACTGTCTTAATGAAACCTCAGACAGAGCAGTGCCTACAATTAGCAAGCACCTCCAGGGAACATTGGTGACATCAGGTGGAAAGTGTCAGTGTAGTTCTTATCGACAGTAATAACCTCAAACTCCTAACCAACAAATACAGAAACACAGCGAGGCAAAAGTCCAAGCACCAGAACAGCGACATCAATCATCTGAGTTCTTGCATTGAGCTGTTTGAGCACTTTAGATTCTACTGACCACGGATGGACTTTAAAACAGATTTAGGATTTTAAACTTCTGTGTAAACCCTCCCTCTTCCAGGCAGAATCGATAAAAAAAGGTTGAATTCTGTGAACTAGACAAAAGTTTTACAATGAATATGCTGTTTTTTTCCACTTAAAGGCTTTTGATTCGCAGATTATTTTCATATTTCAGGTGCTAGAAGAAAATATGAGGTGACTGTTCACACCTTAGTTGCCCAGCAGGTGGTCTGTGTGTTTTATACAGGGGGGTATCGGTCTTGCCAGGTCTTTCACCGTCACGCCTCGAGCCAGAACTAAACACTACCGAGAAATTTTACTGTGAAATAGAATGTGAAATGACTGGTAGTCCATAAATTTTTAACAATTTTGAACAGAATCAAACTTGTCTTACTTCCGACACAAAGATAGTAGTGTTAGCCAAGACCACACTAACCGAGACAAAGACCTGTCTGAGACCACAGGACAAGACCGAGACAAGACCCAGATCACGGCCCATTGAGACCAAATCAATCAATCAATCATTTTCTACATTTATTTGTATTTTACTGTAATTGTGACACATGTTTACCACTGTTTATTTTTTTTTATAAATTTAACTCATTTTTCTGATTTATGCTTAAATATTTTAACTGCCATAATTTTGATTTACTTTATTTAAATAATTATTGAATACTGTGTGCGTTACTAAAAATGGCGTGATTTTATTTTGGTAGGAACCGTTGTCATTGTGTTCGTTTCTGCTGGACTCTGGTGGAGAAGTAGTCGAAAAAAGCAAATTAAAGTTATATTAAGGTAGTTATAACAGTTCATTCCACCTCAAAATATGGGTCAACCAGCAAGGTATGTTTTTTGCAACTGTTTATGTGTTTATTTTGTGTCTTATATTTTCTAATTGTAATTTATGTAAATTATTTTAGTTCAATCAAGCCATCGTGATAAATAAGTCAAACAAAGTGGACCCTCACCCACAGTTTGAGAACCTCCGTTAAGCCACAGACTTTCCAGCTCCCATTGGACACTACAGTTTTCCAGCGTTTTAGATGAATATTGTGATTTAAAATGTGCAAATGATAACACAATGTTCCAAGAGTGTCATAAATTATAAGTACGCAGCAGACACAATTTGTCTGCTTTCACAAAACCGGGGTGTGTTCGTTTCAGTGTGTTCAGTTTCTCCCTTCAGACAAAGCAGCGATTTATCAGAACTGAAGAAGTCGTGTGGATGAGCCGAGGAATTCACTCGAAAGATTTTCACAGGAATTTGTTCTTTTTTTTTGTTCTACACACACTCACTCACCACACAGTCAGTACACACTCGCTACACACTCACTAGACACTCACTTGCTACACACAGGCACTGCACACTCACGACACACTCATTACACACTCACTAGACTCGCTACACAGTCACTTCTCACTCATAACACACTTTCCACACACTCATAACACACTATTCACAGACTCACTACACACTCACTCCATACCCACTACACACTATACACACACTCATAACACACTTTTCACAGACTCACTACACACTCACTCCATACCCACTACACACTATACACACACTCACTACACACACACACTTTACACACACTACACAATCACACTTACCACACACTCACTAAAGGTCACTGCACCCTCACCATACTCACTACAAACACTACACACTCACCACAGCCTCACTATACACTTTCCACACACTCACTACATATTCTCCACACACTCACTACACACTCTCCACACATTCACTACACACTCTTCACACTCACTACACACTCTCCACACACTCACTACACACTCTCCACACACTCACTACATATTCTCCACACACTCACTACACACTCTCTACACACTCACCACATATTCTCCACACACTCACTACACACTCTCCACACTCACTACAAACTCTCCACACACTCACTACACACTCTCCACACTCACTACTTATTCTCCACATACTCACTACACACTCTCAACACACTCACCATACACTCTCCACACACACTACATACTCTCCACACAGTCATTACATATTCTCCACACACTTTCACACAATACACAATGACACTTACCACACACTCACTACTCACTCACTGCTCACTCACTCCACACTCACCATACTCACTACTAACACTACACACTCAACACTCACTGCACACACTCATTACATATTCTCCACACACTCACTACACACTCTCCACACACTCACTACACACTCTCCACACTCACTACATATTCTCCACACACTCACTACAAACTCTCCACACACTCACTACACACTCTCCACACTCACTACTTATTCTCCACATACTCACTACACACTCTCAACACACTCACCATACACTCTCCACACACACTACATACTCTCCACACAGTCATTACATATTCTCCACACACTTTCACACAATACACAATGACACTTACCACACACTCACTACTCACTCACTGCTCACTCACTCCACACTCACCATACTCACTACTAACACTACACACTCACCACACTCACTGCACGCACACTCCACACACTCATTTCACACTCACCACACCCTCACTACATGCACAATACACACTCACTGCACACTCACAACACACATTTCATATACTCACTACACACTTTTCAAACACTCACCACACACTCAATACACACTTACACAAACTACACATTCACTGCACACTCACTACACAGTCACGATACACTCACTAAAAAAACTACACACTCACCACACATACATTACACACTCACTGCACGCTCACTACATACTCACCACACACTCACCGCACACTCA
>JACN01100950.1:0-19934 GCA_000787155.1 Scartelaos histophorus | reverse complement strand
GTTAGAATAGGGCCTGGGAGAGATTGCCAAGATACTCAAGCATGTCTGAATGACATCTAAAACCTCTTGTGGCATGCTTTCAATGAGCCAACATCATAAAAACGAATCAATTTTGCTTCAAACATATATTATAGATTACTGCAAGTTAAAAGTATGAACTCAATTGCTACTGTGTGAAAGATTTCTTCTACTAGGACGACAGAAAACGTGACTGAATCCACTAAAATAAACAACAACACAGCAGACTCTTCACTATTTTATATTTAATCTACCAAGTTCCGGAGTGAATTTCTAATCCATTTAAAATCTAATTAACTTGATCATTCTGCTTCTCGCATTAAGACAAAACCTACAACGTCCTATTCTGAGGATTAACATTTTAATCAAGAAGGGATCGCGCTATTGCTAATTTATAATCAGCGAGCCTATTCTTCACTGTCACTGCATCGACGTCGTGTTCTTTTGCATCATTTCAAACACAATCACAATCCAAGATGTTGTTCATAATTAATAATCCATTTTCAAAGGCGCTGGGTAGCTTTCACGATGAAGGGTCCGCTGCCTGCTTGTTTCCACGGAGATGATAGGGTCTTAAATGCTGCTCAGTATGGCATTAAACTGATCTCCATGGGGACAAGTGAGTGGCCAGATTACAGATTTATAGATTTTTTTTTACAATTTAAAAAGTCTGCAATTGAATAAATGCAAGATGGACAAATTTAGGTATAGGTATAACTGTATCACTGAGACATACAGAGATACATGACTCCCCCACCAGAAAAGTTCCATAGGGCACATTTGTTTTAACAGCTTACATTTTACTCTGTGTGATTCCGTGGAAATAAGAAGCTATGGAGACAGTTTTACACCACACTGTGCGGGGTGGAATGTAATGAATTACATTTACTCACATAACTGTCACTGAATAAGTTGTAGTTTTTGAAATAGGTCATTTTACTTTTAGTCCAGTTTAGTATATTTTTAAGTATTTTATTTCATTACACTGGAACTCACCCTAATTACTGAGTAAAATCAGAATGATAAAGGGAAAAAAAAGTTTAAAAATCCTAAATCTGCCGGAAATTAAAGGAAATTGTGCAGCATTTTCACTATAGAATGTTCAGTCAATGTACAGAACCGTCTGTCTCTGGCTCAGCTCCATCATCCAAGTTAATCCAAGACAGAGGTCGACATGGACAATGATCAAAAATAAGGTGCATTGAATAATTCTGGAGAGGAAAGCGAATGAAACCCTCAGCCAAACCGGACAGATGTAGGTATAACTGTATCACTGAGACATACAGAGATACATGACTCCCCCCCACCAGAAAAGTTCCATAGGGCACATTTGTTTTAACAGCTTACATTTTACTCTGTGTGATTCCGTGGAAATAAGAAGCTATGGAGACAGTTTTACACCACACTGTGCGGGGTGGAATGTAATGAATTACATTTACTCACATAACTGTCACTGAATAAGTTGTAGTTTTTGAAATAGGTCATTTTACTTTTAGTCCAGTTTAGTATATTTTTAAGTATTTTATTTCATTACACTGGAACTCACCCTAATTACTGAGTAAAATCAGAATGATAAAGGGAAAAAAAAGTTTAAAAATCCTAAATCTGCCGGAAATTAAAGGAAATTGTGCAGCATTTTCACTATAGAATGTTCAGTCAATGTACAGAACCGTCTGTCTCTGGCTCAGCTCCATCATCCAAGTTAATCCAAGACAGAGGTCGACATGGACAATGATCAAAAATAAGGTGCATTGAATAATTCTGGAGAGGAAAGCGAATGAAACCCTCAGCCAAACCTCGGACAGATGTTTTCATTCAAACATAAAATAAGGAATAGCATAATAATGCAAAATGAACTTGCCCTGTTGGACAAAGCTGTCAGTGTTCAAAACGCTCCACATCAACTGACCATATAAATCAGAAGTGGGTCCATATCATTCAGAATTTGTTAAATTGTTCATTTGTTTAATTTGTTCTGCAGTTAAAGTTCTAAGTTCTATAAAGTTCTATACACAGAAGGAAGAGTTCATTGCTTAGTGTCTTTAAAATGTACAAAGTTTGTCTGTATCACCTAAAGGTCGATTAAAACAACTTGTGCTGGATGATTTAAGACCATTTTAATCAAGAAGGGATCGCGCTATTGCTAATTTATAATCAGCGAGCCTATTCTTCACTGTCACTGCATCGACGTCGTGTTCTTTTGCATCATTTCAAACACAATCACAATCCAAGATGTTGTTCATAATTAATAATCCATTTTCAAAGGCGCTGGGTAGCTTTCACGATGAAGGGTCCGCTGCCTGCTTGTTTCCACGGAGATGATAGGGTCTTAAATGCTGCTCAGTATGGCATTAAACTGATCTCCATGGGGACAAGTGAGTGGCCAGATTACAGATTTATAGATTTTTTTTTACAATTTAAAAAGTCTGCAATTGAATAAATGCAAGATGGACAAATTTAGGTATAGGTATAACTGTATCACTGAGACATACAGAGATACATGACTCCCCCCCACCAGAAAAGTTCCATAGGGCACATTTGTTTTAACAGCTTACATTTTACTCTGTGTGATTCCGTGGAAATAAGAAGCTATGGAGACAGTTTTACACCACACTGTGCGGGGTGGAATGTAATGAATTACATTTACTCACATAACTGTCACTGAATAAGTTGTAGTTTTTGAAATAGGTCATTTTACTTTTAGTCCAGTTTAGTATATTTTTAAGTATTTTATTTCATTACACTGGAACTCATAAAATAATTGAATGCAACTAAGTAACCTTTTAAATGAAGTATATTTTAACTTTTCATCACATTGATTTTTACATGGTTACTTTTATTTGAGTGGGAATTAAGCAAAGTAAAGATCCTTTCATTTAATTACAAATTTTCAGTACTTTTTCCACCTCTGATACTGGGGCGTTTCCATGGAAACAAGCAGGTGGAGTCAGGTTTGTGGAGATGCAAACCCCCTCGTGGTAAGGACGCATGTTTGCCTATGTTTTTCAGTCCAATAAAAACAACAATAATTAAAAAACATGCTTCTATTTTAGTCCATTTTCTGGCTAAAATGTTAGATGATTGGGCTTTAAATTGTATTCATTTGTTGCAGTACTAAATATGTGAACAATACTTAAACTAAACTGTATGAAGCCCGAATATGCAACAGTCAAACGTACAATTTCCAAGGACAAAAAAATAAGACTCAGATTCAGCATAAGCCAGTCTCTAGTGGAGTAAAAACAAAAAAACAGGCCAGGAGAGGTTGACTAAGTGATCGCTGCAGCCCGAGGACACAAGTTCCCAACCTTGGACTGAATATTGCCCCAAACTCACTCCCACCTCCTACCTCCTCTGGTCTGATACACTAACACACTAATACGCATTTCCGGATCGTGTTTTTCCCAATATTTTCTCTCCTCTTCCTCCACTCTCTCCAGGCGTCCGGATAGGCATCTCTTGTACATTTTTTTCCTCCCTCAAATGGCCGAGCAGAGGCGCAGCAGGGGTGGAGATGTCAGGATGTGTGTGAAGAATGAATCGTCTCCTCTGGCACAGACTATGTAGGTCAGTGCTGAGGTTTGATATGAGACGGATTTAAAGGTGTGATGTGTAAAATGCTGTCTGTGGTTTGATTACATGGATGGAACGGAAGGTTTTAGACTATGATATAACTAAAATAAATTAAATCAATGTAGGTTTAGACATGCATTGGATAACGGAACTCAAATGCAACCGAGAATGTACAGAAATTGTCAACTTATGGTCACATTACGCAACATTTGAGCCAAAAAATAGACTAAAATGGTTTTAAAATGCCTGTTTTTTTTCCTTTTGGTTGTGTTGCACTGAATAACATGGGTTATTATTCTGAGCGGGCTTGCTTCTCCGCAAACCTGACACTTACTTAGCCTGGAGAATGACCTGTGATATAATTAAAAAATAATGGACCTCAAAAGCAACCTAGATTGTCCAGAAATTGTCAACTTACAGCCACATTATGTCACTTTGGGGCCAAGAAATAGACTAAAATGTTTTTAAAAATGCATGTTTTTTTTCCTTTTGGTTGAGTTGCAATGAAGAACATGCATCCTTATTCTGAGCAGGCTTGCATCTCCAGAAACCTGACTCTTACTTGGCCTGGAGAAGGACATACTCCCACAGTACTGCATAAAACATATTTATTAGACAGTATGACATAAGATCTGTGGAGAGATGACCCCAGTCACAGTTAGAATCCACGGTTTTCAAGGTATTTTTGTACAGTAATATCACCTGTAATGAAAATAATTAATGCCATCCAGTGAGGCAATGAATAACATCTCCATGGAGACGAGTAGTTGACCCTTCACCGGTAATGACTTGGTGAAATATGTCACAGCACAGACTGAGGTCACAGGCAGGTCACAGCGCTCTACACTAGGAGCAGGGGCTGATGGGAGATGTGCATTCCTCATTTCAATTCCAGTCTCCTCCTCTCCCAGATTTACTATACAACTGCTCCTCTGCTCCGTCTGCTGCTGGGAACCACTCGCCTGAAGCCTGAGCTCACCTTGAACTAAAGTTTGGGCCTATCATCTCAGAAATTAACTATTGCACTGTGTGATTTTATATTAAGGATGAAATAAGTGACACAATGCATTAATATAATCCTGAAAAAAAGTCATTTATTTGCATTCAAGCACTCAATTTTGTTTGTCTTAATATATATTTTGTCTCTTATATACACAGTAAGTCAGAAGTGAAAGTGTAAATGCAAAATTGCTGTTCATATTTTGCTTTTGTTTCTTGGAATATTGTGATTGTTTTTTAAGGTTAAGCTTTATAAGTACTTTTTACTTCAGCCTAAACCCTTTAGTTCACGATCTCTGGGGTTGTAGTCCATGTTTTATTTTGAGTTTAGTGCTGCAAAATGACCGAATAAACTATTACTACTATTGCTGCTACTACTACTACCAATTCATTACAATCAGTATCAAAACAGAGCAAAGTGTGATGGTGATGGGAAAGCTATTCACATTGACCGCGTGCAGATAGACACTTCACTGCTCAGAGTTGGGAGTTAAATCGATGTATAACTGCCCCAGGAACACACTGTGCTGATGATGATGATTCCAGATACAAAAACAAATGCCGTGCACGGCCTTTCATGTCAAGAGTTAGAGCAGAGAATCCAGGGTCCAACGCGGTTCGATACGACACAGAATACAGGATACCTGGCACACGATACGATATTATCACAATATATATTCACATGACACTCTGAGATATACTGCTGTTTTTAAGGAGCAAATTTACTGGTTGTAGTTAGTGAAGAAAGTCTCATATTTGAACTTTTAATTACATAACTGTTCTGAAGTTACTTGAGGTATAAATGACAACTACATGACACATTTGGAGCAGTTTTTATTTTCAGTCTCCTCACTTGTATTGGTTGATGTAAAATAATTTAAGTAATTTATCCTGCACACATATCTTTCAATTTAACATGGACTCACAGCAGCTAGAGTAACACCATCATCGTCCCCTGGCATGCCACTGGCATAATATTATATAAACTGAGGCATATTGCTGTCTAACCAGTGCCTACTTTCCTTCATAGTCTCACCACACTTGTTTTATAAACCTCCTCCTTTGGAAGCAGAGTCAAGGGGCTTGATCACTCAAACATCACACTATTCTCATTTTGAAAGCAGAGTATGAGTATGTATGCCTGTATTATTGATGGTAAATAAACCTCTGCTGCTTAAGACATCCATTTGATCTTTAGGCATTTACTTCGACTCTTTCTTGACAAGCTGAAAACTTCAACTGTTGATATTAATACATTTTAATTCATTTTGAATTATGCATTGCATTTATATCGCGCCTTTCAAGATACCCAGAGCGCTTTACAGTTCATTAATCATTCACTCCACACTCACTTGTGATAAGCTGCTATTGTAGCTTCAGCTGCCCTGGGGCAGACTGACAAAAGTGAGACTGCCAATCTGACCACCACCACTACTCACACACACACGCACGCACACACCCACACACCCACACACAATGAAGGCTGTCATTGTGTCCTTGTGCAAGACACTTAACCCTCCTCGCCCCCAGTGACTGCATAGACAGGTGTATGAACGTGTGTGTGAAAGGTTCCTTTAATTAATTTCTAATTAATTAATCCTTGCCTTTATATAGCGCCTTTGAAGACACCCAAAGCGCTTTACAGTTCATTATACATTCACTCCACACACAGTGGTGGTAAACTGCTATCACAGCCACAGCTGCCCTAGTGCAGACTGACGGAACTGAGGCTGCCAATCTGCACCATCAGCTACCACCATCACTCACACACACATCACTTTCATACTAGGCAATGTGGATGTAGTACCTTGGCTAAGGACACAATGACAGTTTTTGCCAGTGGCGCCCCCCTGTGGCACCTAATTTTCCCAGAGGTACTAACCAGGTCCAGCCCTGTTTAGGGAATTGGGTATTGGGTTTAGGGTATTGGAACTGGGATCAGAATTGAAAAAGCTGCATTCATCAGTGCATCCTTAGGTTTAAACAAACTGGTATTCACCATCGAAACTGGCAACCCAAGCCCGAGACTGAAGTGAGGCTCATTCTGTTTTCTGATTAGATAAATGTCTTAAGAATCAAGATACAGATACAGAATCAGGATACAGACAGGTCATGTTTGTGCAATTTAAAATTGTAGTGTGCTATTATAACATGATCATTACTTAATTTTACTGGAACATAAAACAGAACATCATGTAAACTCCACACTGCAGATAATGTTTTCTCTCCATTATTGGCAGAGCCTGTGTCTTTCACAGCTCCTCCTCTCGCTGTGACCCTGAGGTACAGTCTCTTATATAAAAGCTCTCTGTCTCTTTCTTCAGGCCTCCTGCTGTGTTCTGTCAACACACTCCTGTTTACTCAACATTAGGTTCCATCATCACCCCTCTCTGAAGTCACATGGCCTTCTAAGAGATATTGTTATGCCATGAGTACCTGCCGCACATCACCAGTGTTTTTGCTGACAGCTGCACTGACAGATCCAAAGAAAGGACATGTTTCTTAGTACTCTGTGTTATTTTTTTCCTTTTTACTGGTAAACCGCCATGTTTGTTTTGGCATGGACAGAGTAACAAAGGTTTGGCTGTAAAATGCACTTTAAATGGCCCATATTACACCATGTTCTGATTTATGTTCTAATGTTTCATCATCACAAACAGACCTAGAGTTGTGTTTTGTTTCATTCACACATCTTTTAACAAAAAAACCCCGCATCTTTAGACTGAGTTCTTCTCTCAAACTGAAAACACCTTGTTCTACTTTATGATGTGATGTGGTAATACAGGAAGGGCTCCCCTCTGTTTTTAATCTCTATACAGCTTCACTAAAATCATCTGGATAATTTCAGCCCCCGAATTGCAAATCTCTGCAAAATTTAAGGTAAAAGGTAGCTGTTAACTTGAAAACTACCACTATATGACATCACAAGGTGGGACAGAGTGAGGTAACAACATTGTACCTTGGCTTAAAGCTCAAAAGAGTTCATTTTGAGTAATATAGGACCTTTAAATCTCACGTCAAAATGTCAAATAATGTACAGATTCAGACAGTGCAGTGACGCAACAATCCTGGAGAATTTAATACCAACAAGAATCACTTTTCAGATAGCTTTTAAAGATCTAAATTACAGGCTTAGAAGTTTTTAGGTAGAATAAGGTTATTATGTTGCTTGTGGTGGAAATGATGGTATACTTTCGCATACTTCAATATTGCCAGTGTAGTAGACAAGAATACCAACTTTGACCTTTAGCCAAACAAGGAAATTTTGATTACAACACAAACTGGTCCTCCAAATGCAAAGTACACCAAAGATCCTATTTCTGTAAATATATAAAGAATTAGACGTGTGGTCTGGGGGCCCTCTTACCTTATAGTTCCTGCAGGTGGGGTTGAAGGCGTTGGTCCCACAGGCGAACAGGGTCTCGTCGTTCCGAGGCACCAGGACTTTAATGTAGTTGTAACATTCATCCTGAGGGACACATGTGAGGTTATTAATACAAATACTATAAACAACTATTAACACGGGTACTGAACAACTGCACTATGCATCATACTTCACATTCACAAATACAGAGGGGTCATTCAATGAGAAGCATCTTGCTATATTTCTCCAATTTGAACCTAAATTTATCAGTAAATTTAAGCAATTTTAATACACATTTTTAATCACATTTTTTAATATAACGCACCAGACCCGTCGACAGAAATTTGGAGACCCAGGGCAAAAAGAATCAAATGGGTCCAGCTCTAATCAATTTCATTTGCAATGTCAGGTGCATAAATCTATGTTTCACATTTCTATTAAGCATTTTTAGTGGGGGGTTTTTATGTGCATGAATTGCCCATGACCTTGGTTGTCTAAACATGGTCGGGATGTTAATCATGTTCTGAGTCATATGAAGATGATATTGAGATTTGAAAAAATGGACACACTCGGACAATATTTGTTTGAATATTATGGGGGAAATATCTATTCAAGAGAGATGAAATTTCTATGTGGGGAATTATTATGAAATGTGAACCTTTTTAACTGAAGAAATTGCACATCATGTTATTGACTCATAAATGAATAGGAAGAGGGTCCAAACAAAAGGAAACAAGAGATGCATTGCGTTTATATCATGCTAAAACTAAGACAGTAGGTATGTACTTGGATTAAAACAGTTTTCCTTTTAAAACAATGGATTGCAACTATGCCGAAACTGTCATTATTAAGTCATATTTTGCATCCCCAGACTTTTAAAATCAACATTTACACACCTTAATAAAATAATGGATACAATTCACAATAAATATGCAACATTTGTTTCTTCATTACTGCTGATGAAATTTGAATTTCAATTAAGTATCTGTCCATCTGTCAGACTTTTGGGCTGAAGTACGGCTTGTTTCTGTGGAAATGTTCTATTTTATGTTGTAAAGTATGGCTTTATATTTCTGTGCGATCATGCAGGTGACATGCAAAATTCAGGAAGTCACACACTGTAACTTTAAACTTGAACTCTGGGGATACAAAGTACTACGGTTGTTACCATGTGTTGTCACTACCTGCTGACACACTCAGTAGTGAAGCAGTTTAAATTACGTTACAAACAATAGCTTCTAAGATAGAAAGTCTACCCCTTGTCTTATCCACTACCATGTTTGTTTCCCCACATTTCCATTACAAAAAAATATTCAACTAAACCAAACCGCTGTTCCTCTAGACCTGGAAACATCAAAAATATCATCTGCTGTTTCCTTTCCCATCAATAAACTCTCCTAGCATCTCGCTTTCTTCTCAAACCGCTCCCGAAATGAAGCTCCGGCCGAAACCGTCAGAAACAACAAAACCACTCACGCTGTTTTTTCCCCGCACAGTACACTTGGCCACGTCCTTCGTCTTCCAAGTCAGCTTCTGCAAAAAGAAGAAAAAAAAACACAAAAACAAAACATGAACAGACGGAAGAGTGGAAGAGTGTGAGCTCCGAGACAAGCTGCTCCTCACTTCGCTTGTTCCAGTGCTATTAGCGGACAGCTGTGCCCAAAATCTCATTAACTTCAATAAACTGTTGTAAGGGAAACACAAATAGACAGAAATGTGGGGTGGTTTTGGAGCGTTGGGAATCTGGTTGAACTCAACGGGAGAATAAAAGACGGAATTCAAAGCAGTGAGAGTGTTATGGCAGAGTAATTAGCGGCAATTAACCTTGTGGATTGGTACAAATATATTCTCCAACAAGCTCCTACAGCTTCGCTCAAATAGAGAGAAATAGAGGACTACATTTAGACAATACTCTATACAAATGCACAACAACTCACCTTTACGTAACAGATAATACTCCCTACAACTGTACAACATCTCACACTTAACAGATAAAACTCTGCACAACAACTCACCTTTACGTAACAGATAATACTCCCTACACCTGTGCAAGTCACCTTTATGTAACAGATAATACTCCCTACAACTGTACAACATCTCAGACTTAACAGATAAAACTCCCCAAAACTGTATAACAACTCACTCTTTTGTTACATATAATACTCCCTACAACTGTAGAACAACTCACTCTTATGTAATAGATAACCCCATGCTCTGTTAATATATTTTATTCTTACTTGTACATATACTTTTATTTAATTACATCTCATTTAGCACCAGTTTCTTAAAATATATATTCTTTTAGTTTTTTTTAACACAATTTTATTTATGGATTTTGACACCAAGTTACATAGCTTGTCCATTTTTTCTAACAACCCCAACAAACAACAAATAATTTAAAAAGAAAAAACAAAACAGCAGATAATTCAAAGACCTATACGACTATACTAAGGTATTTTATATGTGTCTGTGTATTTTAAAAATGGCTGCCATGTTTTTAATCAAATTTTGTAGCTGAACCTGCACGTGTGCACCTCATCTTCTCAACCGTACTGATACTTTTGCTACTTATTTCACATTTATTATTACCATTTATACTTTTGCTCTTTGTTTATCGTAATACTGTGTACTGTGATGTGTGAGCTACTGTGTCCAAATAATTTCTCTTGTGGATCAATAAAGTTTGTCTAAATCCAATATCTATATAGAAAAATCTATATAGAGAATAAACTTTGTGGATCAATAAAGTTTGCCTAAATCCAAGTCTATATAGAGAATAAATAGGATTAAGGATAAAGGATTGGTCGATATTTCACATTTGATAGTAAATAAGTTAATCAGTGTTTTAATGGCCTAATAACATCAGAATGAGAGACACTGTGATGTTGCTTTGTGAAACTGGCTTGTATCTTAAAGAGCCCATAATGCATTTTCTGATCAATGTAAAGATGTTGTTTCCTCATCAACAACATGAAACAAAAGGTCTGTTTGTGATGAGGAAACTACATTAGAACATAGAGCAGAAAATCATGTAATATGAGCCCTTAAATAACCATTGGTGTGACTGATTTCCTGCCTGCTCAACTGACATTTTCACTTAGAAAAGAGTCATTCGTATAATAAGCGTATGTATAATGTAATTTCTCTCACCCTCTATACGTTTAAAGTCTCCTCACTTGTACCTTATCCCTCGGCTTGTGTGGCTTTACAAAGTTATTAGTAAAACAAACCAAGCATACATATTGAGGTTTTAATATGCAGGTTCTGTGCTCTTTACTTATGCACTGTCTCACCTGAATAAACCCTCATGTATTACGGTTATTCTATAGGGATCTGCCTATAATGGCGCATATAGGAAAAAAGTCGTATACTGAAATTGAAATGCAAACCTTGTCATTCAATAGAAGCACTTAAAGAAACATGACTCATTTTATGTGAAACAGAGAAAGTGGCAACAACCTGAAGTGGAGTTTCAGAAAGCAACACGACAAGTAGGGTTTATAAAGTATATATTAAAGTAAGAGATAGTATTTTAAAGAGCACATATTATGCCATTTCTAATCTACAATATCATTTTGTTTCCTTGTCAGCTCCTTCAGCTCTGCTCAAACGGACACAGATACAGGACTACATTTACACTATAATACTCCCTACAAGTGTACAACAACTCACCCTTATGTAACAGATAATACTCCCTACAACTGTACAACTACTCACCCTTATGTAACAGATAATACTCCCTACAACTGTACAACTACTCACCCTGATGTAACAGATAATACTCCCTAGCTCGTATGTGTGAAAGTAGTGAAATACGCTGGCAGATAATACTCCCTAGCTCGTATGTGTGAAAGTAGTGATAAATACGCTGGCCCAAACTATTTTCACAATAGTCGGAAGCGCGCCGCTTTAGGGTTTCACGTATTCTCCATCAACTTTATAAATCTGCTCCATCACCAAATCTTCAACCAACAACGTCCACAAAGAATCAAAGAATATCAATTTATGAATTTACTATCAAGGTAAGACAGAAAAAAGCTTAGTTCACTAATGCTCATTACTACTACTACTACTACTACTCCTACTCCTACTACTACTCCCTAATACTCCTGAACAAAATAGATAGAGAGATTTGTGCAGTTTGAATGCTAGACATGTTCACAGATTACATGTTTGTGAACATTTTAATTTGAATTCTTGAATCAGTCAGAGTTAAATAATTACTTATGTTTTATTCATGACCATGACGTTAGTTTTGCTCAGTAGTTGAGCTTTCGTCTTTCTTACCTTGACAGTTGTGGATAAATCCTTCAAGAAAAATTTTAATTTTTTGTGGACCTTGTTGGTTGAAGATTTGGTGATGGGGCAGATTTATGAAGTTAGTGAAGAATACATGAGACATTTTCACATGTTGCCGTAGAAAACCATGGACCAACAGCGACACACTTCCGGATGTTGTGAAAAAAGTCTATGAAGACCCAAAAAAACTGTCTGTGTGCTGTGATTAGACTATAACTATATGGCAGGTTGAAGCATAATGTCACCTTTAAGGATTTACCTCTAGGTTTATTTTGCACTTCACATTTAGACAAAATATTCCTTGTCAGCTCCTTCAGCTCCGCTCAAACGGACACAGATACAGGACTACATTTATACTATAATACTCCCTACAAGTGTACAACAACTCACCCTTATGTAACAGATAATACTCCCTACAACTGCACAACAACTCACTCTTATGTAACAGATAATACTCCCTAGCTCGTATGCGTGAATGTAGCGATAAATACGCTGGCCTGAACTATTTTCATAATAGTCGGAAGCGCGTCACTTTAGGGTTTCACGTATTCTCCATCAACTTTATTATTGCGCTTCACATTTAGACAAAATATTGATGCCAATTTTCACCTTGAAACAACTGCCATAACCAAGCAGAATAGTGGACAAAGCTGCTCAAAATGAGTAAATCCTAGCTTGATCATGAAAGCATTTGAGGACTACATTAAATTTGTAGTTTTTGAGTCCAATAATTGGGATAGTAGTCCATGTTGAGTTGTGAAAAGTGCTTATAAACTCATCACGGTGAATAGTTACGATGTTAAGGATGCGTAAGGTAAGTGAGGAATAATGGTGCATTTGTCCGTCTGAATTAAAGATCCTAAAAAGTAATGTAATATCATACCCACCTATCACAGGTTAATGATTTTTTTTTTCACTTATTTATATTTCAAGGATTTTTTTAATTAAAGTTATTTCATTCATCATTTTCTAATTCAAAACTTCTGTCACATTTATACTTCCATAAGACTCATTCAGGCTTTATCTGAATGACTTCCTTTGTGCTTCAGAGAGCTCGTGTACAAGCGCAATCATGTTTGACAAATGAGACCGCGATCGAACCGAGCCGGCCACTCGAAAATGAACGCAAGCCTGCCTCTCGACGGCCTGCACCACTGCTACTTGAAACAAAGGAGGAGAAAAAAAAAAACTCGTTGACATAAGATAATATAAGAAAATGAAAACAAGACGGAGCGCATAGCAGTACTCGAGAATGCGGGGAGGTTAAAGCGGGTCAAATGCTTTTATGATGATATATTAGCCGCGGTATGGTAGCTGGCAGCGTCCATAAAGCATTTTCACTGTTGCAGAAGTAATGGCGCTGTGTTTAATTATAGCAGAGATGGAGTACACTGAGATGCAAACTTTTATATTAGTATTGATTTCTTAAGAAGGACACCGCGAGCGCTTACTGGCCACTTTATTAGGTACGGCAGCAAGACCAGATGATGGAGGATTGATTGTGCTAATTGAACCATTAGAAGATAATAGTTCCCCTATGAAAACCGCTGCAGTAAACAAAAAGAATAGTGGAAATTGGAGACGAGAAGTATATATATTTTTAAGTTGACTGTGTAGCTTTTTTAGTGAAGGGTTCGTCATCTGATTGTTTCCATCATACGCTGTGCGATTTGTGGCGCTTTTTGAGATGATTTTTCACTTGTGTTGTTGAGTTTTGGCTTAATTGTGTGTCGTGCTTTGTGTAGTTTACATGGGGTAACGAGAACCGATTAATAAGCAATTTTAAACCTGTTCGAAATCCAGTCGTGTCTCGTGAGAGTTTAGCACTATTGAAGTATTTCGTATACTTGTGATTTGAGAACTTTTAAACCCTAAGATTTGGTCGTACAGTTTGAGCTTTGGCTGAGCGAAACAATCAAAAATATTTTATGGCTCAAAATAATATATATTTTGAGCCATAAAAAGATCACAAGAAAAGTTCCATACTGCTCCTTAAAGCTCATGGCCAAAAAAAATAAAAATAAAAAGCTGAGCCAAGTGAAATTTCAGCTTTATTTCTTTAGTTTTCACTTCTGGATATGTTATTAGAATGTTCCACAGTATGGCATTAAACATGTCAATCTCCATGGAGAGTAGCAGGTAATACGACCAGGTCAAGCTACAGTTCAGATCTATGAAGATGAGCCCGGTCGCTGTAAGAATTCATATTTTTAAAGTCAATTTTGAGCAATAAAAGCTCCTGTAATTGAATAAACGTAAGTGCAAGTTTAATTCTGTGCTTCGCCAGAAAAGTTCCATAATTCTCCTATAAACCTTGATGAGGATTAATTAGCTCACGGCCATAAAAAAGTCATTTTTGTCAAACGAAGTTCATTTTCAGTTTATCGGTTTTTCAACAGTCCATTAGGTTCAGTCATAAAACATTTGAATTTGTGGAAAAGTTGGGAAAAAAAACACACTAAAATTGAAGTAAATTCTAGCTTGATTATGAACGTATTTGAGGACTACGTTAAGATGGTAGTTTTATGCGTCTGGTAATGAGGAAGTACACTTTTAGCATGCTAGTAGTTGTTACTATCCCATGTTGAGTTGTGAAAAGTGCTTAAAAACTCATTATGCTGAATAATTACAAAGGGGCGAATAACTTTATAGTTCAGTGGTGAATCGTGTAACGTTACAGGCAAAGCACAGCATCTCCATGGCAACTGAAAGGTTACAGAGTGAACCTTTAAAATCGTTAGACATCTTAAGACTACATAAAGTTCTGCCATAAGATGCAAAACAAATACACGTATCCAAAATGCGTATTTCGAACCCAGAAATCACTACACTGTGTTCTAACCCCTGTAAAATCATTTGTTTTTACTACCAGTTGATTTTAACGATCTCAATTATTCCAAACGGGATTTTGGTTTGACTCTATTGATATTTTATTGTTTTTATAGCCTTTCTTTTATGGATGTTTGAGCTTCTTGTTGTAGGCCAGGTTTTATGGCTTAGTAAAAGTGCATTAGTTTTGTCACTGGCGCTGGTTTTGATGGCAGCCGAGGGAGAGGGAGAAGGGACACAAAAGGAGGTAGTAAAAATGAATACTCCACACATTTTGTATCAAGAGAGCTGTGGGTTCTTTCAGTGCGGTGATGGAGAACTGCTGGAAAACCGGAGGATTTGTATGGAAGAAGAGTTAGAACGTAAGGAGGGATATTGACAAATAACTAGCCAAAATGTGTTAAAATGCAGATATTTTTGCAGTTTAAGTGTTGAGTGGACCTTAACAACAACCCCAAAAAAGCAAAAAATCATTGTTGTGAAATGCTTAAAGGTCCTATCTTCCACAAATCGAGTTTTTAGTCATCTTATAATGATACCTTCTCAAAAAAACACCTGGAGTTGTGTTTTGTTGCATTCACACACGTTTGAGTAACTCTTCATTATTACTCCGTCTCCATCTCCAAAAACGCTCTATTCTACCTTATGATGTCATGTAGTGGTAGTTTTCAAGTTATCAGCTACGTTTTACCTTCAAATCAGTAGAGATGGGCAATTCTAGAGCTGAAATCGTCCAAATAATTCTTGTGAAGGTGTAGTTTCCAAACAGTGGAGCACATCCTGTATTAACCCATGACATCACAAGGTGGAAGATACGTTTTTTTCTGTTTGAGAGAAGAACTCAGCCTAAATATGAAGGGTTTGGGTGTAAAACATGTGGGAAAGAAAAAAAAAAACATAACTTCAGGTGTGTTTTTGAGTTTTTGGAGCTTTCAAAAACCTGCTTGAAGAGGTGTCATACGTCATCCATGCATGTTTGAGTAATCTAGTGATCTCTCTTGAGCCATATCTGAACACTTCTTAAAGGTGCAATAAAGATGGAGGGTCCTCTACTTGCTTAGCTCCATGGAGATGATCTTTCTTAGCATGAAATGTTCCACAGTATGGCACTAAACATACCTTGCATTTACTCAGCTCGAGGTACTTTCCAATATATTGAAAAACTTTTTACTGTGTGCAGACTTGCTTCTCCATAGATCTGACCATTAACTTGTCTCCACTATTGTAACCAAGTTTATTTCATCAATAACATCTCCATGGAAACAAGCTCCACCAGGAAAAATGACACAGTGCACCTTTACGATTAGCAGTACGAGCCAATGTTGAAAACAAAACAAATTCAACTTTTTAATGCTGTTTTTGGAGAATCTAGCATTTTTAAATCTATAAAAGGCAACATGCTGATTAAAATATATATTACGCATTACCATTTATTAACCCTGAGAAGTGTAATACGTCTTTAATGAGTTTAATGGCATTATTGTATTGATTTATTTCAGAAAACATGCCTTGATATTCATATATGCATAACTACAAAGGTGGGAAATAAATTGAATTATTGTTCATATGGTAAATATGTTTTGAAAATATGCAACATTTGAATACCGGGTATATTGTTTATAATATAAAATAGTCTCAAAATGCTAAGGCTGATTATATAAGCTTTCAAACAAGAATTAAAGTGATTTCTCATCTTTTGTGGACAATATTGTCAAAAATCCAGCTATTGAAACACTTAAAAAATAGATATACATTGATTAGATTCATTTTGTGTACTTGTGGATCGTACGTTTTTTCCGGTTTCAACATTAGTTAGCATCATAATTTGCATAATATTCTGTTTTAATGCTTTTCTACACACAAATCTGCCTTTCATTTTCAAGTCTCCTTCAGCATTCGTAATAGAAATGTGTCCAACCTTCCTGAATGCCATTTATCTGACAGTACTTAATCTGAGTTTTGAGTTTAAGACAGCTTTTTATGAAAGAACTCGGGTAAAAATGTGAACTTGTTTTCTCACATGTGACCTTATGTCAAAACCCTGATGGATGAGCATGGGTCCTACCTGCTGTGGGACGATCTGCTCGGACGAAGACGCCAGGTTGACGGCAAAAACGTGGTCCCTGTGTGAGAGAGAGGGGAAAAATGGTGAGACGTGAGGCATTTGAGGTTTGGAAAGCTCTTCCTTTGGGCTCCCATTAAAAATTCCATTCATATCATCATAACAAAACCCCTAATCTAACGGTAAAGGTGACACAAGATGCAAATTTGACTTGAAGTACTTTTTAATGACAAGTAGTTATGGGCAGATCCACTGACCCACAGGTTGGCGGTGCCATTCCAGTTCCCACACATGAGTGCTGTCATTGTGTCCTTAGGCAAGACATTCAACGACCCATCTCACCTCTACCTCCAACGTCTGCTTATACTGGTGTACGAATGTGTGAGTGAATGGGTGAGCTTTTCCTCGATGTAAGACACTTTTAGCGATTTAACGGTAGAAAAGCTGTTGTTGTGTCCTCGAGCAAGGTACTTAACCCACCTCGCCCCCAGTGTCCATGCACACTGGTGTATGAAGGTTCTGAGTGTCTTGAAGGTGGAAAAAGCACAGTATAAAAATGTGACGACTGACCAATACATAATGTTCACTTGGTTTAAGTATTAATATCGACCAATATCGATACATATTTGTCTATACTGGCTGATATCGGTGTTCGATACCAATATTTTCTGATGCTGCGCAATTCTCTGTGTGCACATTTTGAACATACTAATGAGCCAAAATGGAAATAGAAGAGTTAAATGGCTGAATATTTACTCAAAAGCAACAATAATGTGTTGTTTATATTCCAGATAAATACATTTTGTTTGTCTTTTTACAACAGTGAAGTTAATTTGTGATCTTTAACTCAATCTTAATCTTAATCTTAAAATAAATCTGTGGGCTGTTTTATGGATTTAAAAAGCTAAATATCGGCATCTGCAAATATTGGTTATAGGCCACACAGCAAGTCAAGAAAAATCCACATTCTTTCACCCTAAACCTGGGCAGAAATATTTTATTTCCTTCTCGCAAGTGAGTCTGTAAAATTCATTGCTTTGATCAACCTCCATTTTCGCTGCTACTGGCATACGGCCACTGCGCTATACTTAATTTGTTCCCCAATTTTATTTTTGGTGATATGCGTGGGATTCAGAAGCGTTGGTTAGTCATTTAGGTTCAAATGTAAAAAAAAAAAAAATCCTCTTCTTGTTAGCAGCTATCCATATCCATTGGCGTTGCTTTTAATTGTGATGACAGTTTGGTTGCTAAAATATTTGTCCGCTGATCCAAAAATTGGTGGTTCAAATCCCACTCTCGATGTGGTAGGTTGGTCTTGTGATTCTACCTCCCACAGATGAATACAGTCACTGTGTCCTTAAGCAAGACACCAACCCAAGTGTAAAGCCTTGAAAGTGGCAAAAACATTTACCATTAATAATGTAATATAATGTTCACTTCTTAAACATAACCTAAGTGGGGATTTGCAATATATCGGATTCAGTTTTAATATCGATCATCAATACAGATTTGCTGATATTGGATCGACTGACATCCATATGCGATACTCCAATACAATATCCATGTCACTGTGTTGAAAAGAGACAAAATACAGTTTTTTTTTACTTGAAACCCTGAGAAGCCAAAACAAGAATTCCAATGTGTATGGATTTTTATGTGTGCACAAATGGTAAATGCATCTCTTGAATCTTTCATTTCTCGCCGCCCCTCAATAATGCATCTGCCTGCCTCGTGCATATCAAAAACCTTGCATACAATGTAGTTATAAATGTGAATTATGCAGTGATACTTGGCTACGAAATCACAATGGGAGGTTTCTGAACATTCCATCATTTTAAGATAATATAACTCATTTTCAGGAGCCTGTGATCAATACGAGCGTGCATAGCTTACGCCACAAACCAATAAGAGGTTTGGAAAGGTGCAGCTACAACTTTTCTGTTCGCTGTAGTAAGTCTGACAAAATCTAAGAAAAATGAGAAAATGTCCCAGTTTTCTTCATCTAAATGTCACGTTAGCGTTCCGTTACGTTTGGCTAATCGACAAATCCAACCACACTGCCGTTTTTAGAAGAGATGAAGGCGCCATATTCAAGATTATTCCAAATGTGTACGCGTAAATAGAGCCTATTGTCCTGTTTAGTTGTTTGATTTTCAACAAAAAGATGAGAGTAATGAACTGAAAAACTAACTTGGCTGATAGAGGCTGGACTGTGACTAGAAAGTGATTTGAGTGGGACTTGTTTAACGGCACAGATCATCTCACCAGCTGCAGTTCCAACTCTTTGTCAGATCGTGTTACAATAAACCTCAGATTAAAGTCTAACATGAGTAACAGACCTTCAGACGAGCTTCACACCCCCAAGGAATATTGATGACCTCAGCTGCAAAGCAACAATACAAAGATTTCCACCAGTAACCGGAATAAAATGCACAACACGTCCCTTTTGACATGGTTTACGCGCAGTTCTGACCCAAAGCAGTCAGCAGCTCAATGTCGCCGGTGTAGCTACAGTAACTGGCTCCTCTTCCCTTTACAAACCTCCCAACACGGACATTTCCAAATATTGACCTAACCCGCATGAATCACTTTGTGCAGACTGCAGCTGTGAGGTATTGGCCGGCTCCTGGTTCGCCGTTATAAAAGCGCTGTACCTTTAAGAGCTTCTTGGCAAAGCTCGGCGCCGCAGTTTGGGATCGGCGCCAAACGCTGAAACAAGATTTAGCCTGCGCCATCCGAGGATCGGGCGCGGGGACAGAGCTCGGACTTCTGCAGAATTAACATGGGATG
>KN487828.1:17796-33475 GCA_000787155.1 Scartelaos histophorus | reverse complement strand
AAAATGAAGTGGACACATTGTTAGCCATTGTTAGCTGATTCCAGCGGTGTATAACGTGATAGTGCCGCATTTAGTATGAGACAAATGCAGTCGTACGAACACACATAGGGGGCGCTAGTCCCCAAAAATGGGGACCTCGGGGCTCGGGGGTGTGCACGCACAATCTAACGTGACGTGGCTCTCTCTGATTGGCTGCGTGCGTCACTGTTTAGTCATGATTGGCTATTCGCGCGCCAGTGAAAACGTTAACGAAGGCGTCAGCTAATCAACGTGTCTAATTTATTATCGTATTTATTTTTAATCGCGCATAAAATCGAAATCGAAAAATCGCCCCAGCTACTTACAATTGTAAATGTGACTCTTGAGGAATCAGTGCCTCACCAGTCATGAACTTCACGTCACTGCATACGCAATCACTGCAATCAACTGAGCAGCATTGAGGTTCGTGCAGAAGGCAAAGTACCCAAATGAACCAAAACAAACATGGAAACACCAACAGACGTACTTCACCCTATTTTAGCATCAATATGAACTGCTTAGTTTATGAAAAACATGCAGAAGTTGTGGACAGGGAAGATGTCTGTGCGTTTCTCTCAACTGGATTTAACTAAAGTTTTATTTTCGGCATGTTCTGCTGTTGTGATGCTTCAGCCAATCACATTCAAATAATAGTCATGGTGCTCCGTGTTTTCTGTCCCAGTCTGTTAAAGTCCAGAACTGAGAGTGATGCACATACCAGTCTGGTGTGAGCTGGGTTAACTCTAGGCTACATTACCATTGACTATATCAGTGCTCTTTTCACAGTACTTTGGGCCTTTTTGGTGTGCATGGAAGTGGACAAAAGTGGCAGCCAAAGTTGCCACCTAGTTAACCTTTACGATGCACTACTCTAACACAGGGGATTGTGGGAAATTAGAAAAATCCTTTTCACTTAAGCCCTTTAAACTACATGGATCATCATAAATCTGTCCTCCAGCCCTGCCTCCTTCTGTTACATTGTCACATTTACACTTGGCATTTCAGCTCTATGCATGTAGCTTTTTATCAATTAAACCGTGGCCTGCATACATTTCCAGGAGCAAATATCAAAGTTCAAATTCAGTACTAGAGTACATTGTGTATGACTTTAAACAGAACTTGAACACAACTATACTCTATACTCTATACAGTGAGTTGAGTTGGTAATACACTTTTCCCATTGAAACCAGGCTAAAAAAGTGATAATTTTTGAGTAAGTAGCAGGGAATTAACAGTCATAATTTTTATGTTATTTATATTTTACTTTAACTCAACTCTAATTGTTGAATTATTTGAGCATATTTTGATTGCTGCCTATTTGTTTAAAAACCTCCCAAATCCGTCTATTCAGACATCTGCAATCTGTGATGAATGACTTTGCACTGGTCTAGCATAGTCTGCGTTCTCATTCAGAGAAGTGAAGCCTTCATGATTGACTCTCTTCTGGCACCAGGGTTACATAAATGTGCTGGGTAAATAGTGTCCAGCAAACATTAAACAAGCTAAAATTTCTTGATATACTAATTTTATACTAAAAAGTGCAAGTTTTACATGAGAAAAAAACGACAAAAAAAAAAGTGTGTGAAACTCAAAATGGACAATACACTAATTTAACAAAAGTCCAGTGTGTTACATGCTGGTGTAAAGTGTAAAATGTACACGTTATTTGGTAAATTTCACACTTTACACCAGTGTATAATACACTGGACTTTTGTTATATTTGCATAGTGTCCATGCTAATATGACAGAACTCCAGTGTGTTATATCTGGGTTTAAACTATAAAATGTACATGTTATTCAGTAAAGCAAATTACAGTTTTGCTGTACATTTTAAGGAATTGTTCCGGTAACCCCAGCTGCCAGTTTTTTTCCGCAGAAATTACAAGATTTTTTTTTTATTTTTTTTCTTAACAGTGCACCTATGCGAATAGAGAAGAGAAAGAAACACATACAGCATCTCCATTAGTTTCCATTGCATCGTTTTTGCAATACAATATTTATGTGTCAATATAACATAAGTTATATTAACAAGGAATTTATGTTTTATACATTTTCATGTTAAATTTACAGTTATATGTAGTTTAAAATTGCTAAATTACACTGTAAAGTAAACAATGTTTTGCTGTACTTCTCTTTACAGTTTTTTAATGTTTCAACAGTGTTTTTCTGTTCTTTCTACGGACAATTTTACAGTGCACCCTCAGGCTGACCAACAAGTATGTGGCTACATAATCAGCTCTAATGGCCTCTTCAACCATCTCCATTCATTCACTCATGAACGTCACTTGGGTGACGTTCACTCATGAACGTCACTTGGGTGACGTGCCTTGCTTAAGACAAACCAAAAATATCAAAGGGGTCAGAGCTGGAATCTTACTACCAACCTTTGGGTTTGGGCAAATGCTCTAGTGAGCCACTAGTGTCCCAGAAACATATCTTGCGCCTACTTTGTGCCACAAGCAAACAAGTTTAGTAAAGTGCTTTGCCCAAGGGCACAGTATGAACTGGCTAGAATAAACACCTTTACGGACAGACACAATCTTTTATATTATAATTTGGCACTCTAAAACAAACCAATCCAATAAATTGTCACCTCAAAACATGTTAATTAACCCAATTTGAATAGTCAAAATCTATTTACCCACTTCTACACTGCACTTGTCTCTAATGTCTTGACAGGGACTGTTAATTAGCAAACAGAATAATTAGAAGTTCCACATTTGCTGGAGGAGCAAATAAAAAAGAAAATAAAATGTCTTCTTTAATGAATTACAAACTCCCAAACAAACTGCACCAGAGAATGGGATGAGTAACTTTATAGCCACTGATGTTCCCTCAAATACAAACCCACACATACCCAAACTGTCTAGAAACCATCAATCAAGCCTTATAGAGTATTAAAACAGTAGAGGTGGCACAGCATTTGCAACAAAAATAAATCTATTATGTCAATGCTCTGTTCATATAAACAAATATACAACTTGGCTTTAGTTTATGGAGCGAATTATTGTTATAGAAGATCATGATATAAAAAGACACACTTATGGTAATTGCAGTGGTGGTAGTAGCAATAAGAGCATACTGCACAAGTGTTTTAAAAGCAGTTTTGCTGAGTGCTTCTATCTGTTCTTCAGTGTAAGGTTGCATAGATTAGTAAGTGCATCTTTTACCTACAAGTGCAGATTTTCAGTAGATCTTTGGCATGATGGCCTCCCAAAATTGCTTTCATCTTTGTAAATAAACAAACAGTTAAAATAATGCATGTTTTACACAAAAAAAAATGCGTCCTTACTGAACTGAACTGGCTTGTATCTTTGCAAACTATGATATTAACTTTCTATTCATATAGAATCATGCAGGTAACGTGCCACCAGCAGAAAGTTACCTAATGTACCTTTGAGGACATTTGAGATGTGGTAAGATTCACCCACATCTGTTAGTCTAAGTGTATTTTTAGCAGCTTGGTGTTAAAAGAGTGACTAAACTGTTACAGACTGTGGTGTTTTCCATCTTTTTTCATCATAGCCTTAAGGTGTTTGAGTCCGTGGGAAGTACCTCTCTTCTCCAGAGACGCACTGTAATCAAAAGTGCTTTTGAATGACTCTTGTGGCCTAGGAAATTCAAGAGCTGCTGCTTACATTTTGTGAGCCACCTGAGAGGATTTTAAGATGACATGGTTTGAAACCGTGTAAAGTGCAAGTAAAATATTAGAATTATTCTAAAATGAGCTTTTCCTAGAAATATTAGAGAGTGCAGTTGTAGGCATCTTAAAGACCATGTTTAGCCTCATCATTAAGCCATAGATTTGTTACTAAGCCACAAAGGCCAGCAGTGTATAAAAACATGCACTGTGTAACTGGTGAAGAGTCCACCACCGAGAGATTGACAATGCCTCTGAAACGTCTCTGCTTTGTCTTGTCTGTTGTCAGAATGGAACCAAAACATGCACATGGTCTAACAAATGGTTTAAGCGTTACAATACACGATGTGCCAGATAATGTGTTATATTAACTATACTTACAGTATGTCAAGCTGACTCTTAAAGTGTTTCACAGTGTCAAATGTGTAGCCACATATCTTATGTATTAACTTTTTAGCTAGTGTGGTATTGCGCTTCCCACTACTTTTGTTTTAAATTAAACACAAACTATTTACATTTTAAATAATCTCAATTCTTGATCTGGATTCAATTAATAATTAATTAACAGAATGACTCTAAATGCAAATACGTGTAATAAAACATTTCAACATTTGCTGCCATGTGGCCTATATGGGCCTTGAGAGATTGTGGCTGACGTATGGGAAATGGAACATTTAGTTAGATTGCACAGCGTGAGGAGGTGTGGAGACGGAGGCTGAGAGATGAGGCTGATAACAGAATATGGACATCATTTCTTGGACTCCTGCGACATGAGCAAACCCCGGTGCATCTGACACACACTGTAAGATAAGTGCGCTGGGCTAGTTATCCGGGAAGAGCAGGGATACAGCAGGAGGAGTTTAAATTTGTGTCACTGCATTATCAACTCAGTGAAAAAAAAACTAAATATTTTCTTTTCCAGACTGAACATGGAACTGGGTAAACCCAATCAGTTACAAAATACACAAATAACAATTTCAGGGAAGGAGCCATTACGGTTTTCTAGTAACAGCACTCTCTGCTGAGACTAATAGAGGATGAAACAGTTCAACCATTTTTAATGGAATAATTAAAGATCTTATGTTTAATATTATCTCAGTCATTTTGGTGCCTAATATGGAGCCCATCAAAACACACAGCAGAAACAAAAACAAACCAACAGGAGACTGACTTTACTTTCCTAATTTAATAACCACAAACATTTATTAATTTTTTATTTTTTTAAAGAAATGTTTAGAACTACACCAGACTGTTTTTTGCTGCTTTTGAACAGAGAGCAGGGCTGGCTGCTTTGGTTTATTTCAGATATTTATTTTGCTCAATGGCATCCAATTCTGTCTGTTAAAATAATTCTACCATATGGTTTTAAAGTACTAAAAGTATATGTATTTTCCCGTTCAATAACATACACCTTCATTATCCCAAAGTTGGCAAAATGTATTTATGATATGAGATCTAACTGTGAACCTCTGAAATGCACCAAACTTTTATACAAAATGTGGCAGAGAACCTTCAAAAGGAAACAGTCATTACCAAACCGACAAGAGCAAAGTGAGAGTGAGCCTTAGAAGGGAGCTTTCCTGTTGTGTGTCCATTCTCCAGCTCTCACCTGGACGCTGACTGACTGGTGGTTGGACACAGAGGGGCACTTTTGTCCTGAGGGCTGTTACTCCACTCAAACTGCCCTGACACTGGATCTGCTGACCCTACTTAAACAGTGCTCCTTTAGAGTTTTCCTTTTTTTCATGTATTTTAACTGCTCAATGCTTTGGGGATAAATTAAGTTATATTGATTGACTGATATACTTTTAGTAAGAGGAAATGTTAGTAGCAATTTTTAAAAAATCTGTACTCAACCTCATTAATCTATACCTATAGCACAAACATAAGCATACCTAATACTTGTGTCTGTGGGTTGTCTGATCTTGTGGGGGTGGGGTGATTGATCCTAAAGCTTTTCAATTACATTTTTCTACGCTTTATTTTTTTAGGCGCTTTATAAATAAAGTTTGATTTACTGCTAACATGGATACCAAATAGAAACATTTTGAGAACAGACTCACATTTGTTTGACCCATTCCTCCATCCCAGCTAATTACAAACCTAGATAACAAGTCTGCACTGGTGTCAGAGCCAAGTTCAACTCCTCTTCTACATAAACTGTATCTGTAACGGCACATTGTTCATTTCTCCGCTCGGATCCGGATGACAGCTGAGTGACAGGAGGAGTGCTGCGGCCATGACAGCCTCAGTGCAGGTCCAGTGGCAAATCCAGATGTGATGTGCTCCATGTGCACTTCTGTGAGGGGAGGACTACGGGGGGATCAGAACCAGGACTCTGCTTAAGGTGGAAAGCAAAGAAGAGTCATTGTAAGTGGCTAAGCGAGTCTGACAGTAATATAATCAAAACAGAAACATGCTGCTAAGGACGTGCTTAAAATGATGCACGGTTAACAAGGACACAACTGTTCAAGTGCACAAGAAACCAGCTGGGCAAAACTTAAGCTTTAAAGGACGGAAGGTGCAGTTGGAAGGTTTTGTGAACTGCATGACAATAATTACCTATACATATATATCATAACATATTAAAATATAAAAGTAACAAATGAATATCTCTATATATGGGATATCTGATCAAATATGCTGTTGTAGGGAGGAAGCATTTGGATTAGTGCCTGTGATGTTTAACCATTCTGTAAATATAGTAATAAAATTCAATAAAATAAATAAATTCAATAAATTAAAAAGTTTATGTGAAAAATAATTAAAATGTAAGAAGTTGTAAAGAGGATTTTTTTCTCTTTTAATCTTTGAGTAAAATTTTGGCCCCAGACCAGCAGAGTATACAGTGTCAATATCCTGAAGTAACAAACGGACAACTAAAGATGGGGAACTTGCATATAAACTCCAACAGTACATGAAACCAGAGTAATAAAAGCCAGCAATATTTGTATTATAAGTATCATAAAAAAGACAAGTAAGAATAGAACAACATTAACTTAAATTATTATCACGCAATGGTCGTTAAACTTTTGCTCTGTTTTGGTGTCCTTGGATAAGACATTTTACCATCCTATGTGTATGAAAGTATAAACTCACAATTCACGATATAATGTTATTATATTACCTTTTGACAAAACAACTCTAAAATAAATATATAGGCTGAAATAAAGTGATACTTTTTATGCCGACCACACGCTTTATTTGTCTCAGAAATCAGCAAAAATGGACGAACCGAGATTGCTTCAAATTTGCATGCAACCTTACAAGGAAGGACAAATAAGTGGCTAAGGAAACATGACAGTAATTTAATCAAAACTGAATCAGTGGAAAATCAACAGAAATGTGCTGCTGATGATGTAGTTAAAGTGTCATAGGTTTAACAAGCACAGCCGTTTCGTGGCATCAAAACCGGGGTAAGGAAAATACATAAATAATGGTATTCATGTGAAAAACTGCAGTGGTTTGGGGTGTAGATGGCTGGTGTGACCCAATTAAATGTGACAAAGTTCAGCCTCTCTAGGGGATAGGATTAAGAACACAGTGGACCATTTGGACCAAATCGATGATGACGCTAATCTTAAATGAATAATGAATCTCCCTGTACTAGCACGCTGAGAGGAAGTCCGTTGTGTCAAGATAAAATGTGCCTCCATAGGGTCGTTTATTAATACAGAGAGGTAATGATACTGTCCTTGTGTGTGATGATCACGCAGCACCCTAAGGCGACTTTTAATACCCACTGTATTAAAGCGACAGGGCCATTCTGTGCTCTGTAACACAATTAAATAGTACATCCATGACAAATTTGAGTGGAAATAGTCTGTGACACAGGTAAGTTCATGGCTCCTTTGGGAGGATACAAACTCACTCCCCTCAAGCTGCCGCACTTAAATAATTTAGCACATAAAAGACTAGGTGAGCGATGTGTTGACTGAAAATCAATTGGACGTCCGTAGAGCCATACGTCTCTTTCGTCGTGCTGGCAGTAGCACTTCTTCTTTTAAAAGGGGGGATAGGTTTTCCCACTGGGAGATATATTCGGAAAACATTGGAAATCTTCTGCATAACAACAGAAGGATTTAGGGAGATGGCAGCATTAATTATTCGTTTTGTAATGCAAATTAATGAAATGGAATAAACTGAAAAAGCGTGGAAAAATATTCAGGCATAAACATTGCCATGAAACTTTCAAACTTAAAATTGACAGAAGTAGAAGTATAGTTTTAGAATGTAGTTACAGGCGCACTTCTTGTCACCATGGAGATGTTGTTTTATATTGCACAGTATTATTTTAAACCTATGGAGGGAAGTTATAGGTAAGATCTGTGTAATGGTGAGCCCACTCAATTAGTATTCTAGTAGTTTTTTAAATCTGTAATTAGATAAATGCATAAATGATGGATATGTTTAATAATGCAGAACACTACAGGAAAAGCAATAACATTTGCACTACCGGAAAAGTTGCATAGGGCACCGTTAAAGTCCTGAATATTTCCTTCTCGTAAAACTACTAGGAGTCCATTCTGTTTCTACTTTTGCTACTGCTACTATCTTTAAAGTAACAACTAAACTTGCACTGCCACTCTCCTTCACCATGATCCTCCTATAGCTCTGACTGAACTGTAACTCTGCCTCTCATGGAATAAAGGGAGTACATTTTGCGTTAAAAAGGCATGATACAGATCTGTGTATATGCTATGTCGAATAGGCATCTGCTAGTCCAATATTTGGCTGAAATTGCCTGATAGTCGGTGAGCACAGGCACATTTGTTCATATTTTTGTCTCACTGTAATGGAGCCTGCTGGGGTAGCTACTGTCACCAGGGAGATGTGGGACTATTGTTCTCTCAGAGCTGCTGGAAAGATGGAAGAGCGCTACAGGACACTGGAGGCAAGAAGGATCCATGTGCTATTGGCTGCCTTCAAATAAACAGTTCATAATAAAAACTGGGGTTATAGGAATAATTATATATGAATAGGCTGTGTTCACATAATTCACAACACTCTTAAATACACATAATTTAGCACTGAGGTGGAGGACAGGATGGTTGTCTTTGGTAAATTTGTCTTGTAACTGGTGGATTGGTGTATGGTTAATATTTGTAATTGTCACTGTAATTACTGAGCTTTTTGTCTTTTATGTCAGCAGATACAAACTAAGGTGTCATTATTTTTATAGAATTGCTTCAAAAGGTGGTTGCATTACTCAACCGCTGACGTGAGACAGATTTTCAAAGGACTTTGTTAGTCTACAGGCTTGTCTAATTAAACTTACTGCTCAAACAATACTGCTGTTCAGTGTTTGTTGATTTTCAGTTGGGTTAATACTTTCAAAGATGGGCCCCTGTCCACCTGAAAATATGACACCATTAAATGTAATAGACCAGTAACAGAACGCAACAAATTGATTTAGCCTCTTTTTTTCATTCTCGCTCACATGCACAGAGAGACAGAAAGAGAGAGATCATACATGTCAATGGGGGCACACTTATAAAACACTTGCACTATTTGCTCTTCGAACCCGGCTCTTTCTGACCACAGTGCGGCCATTGTCAGAGCCCGTGGAGCAGGGTGTCTGCAAAGTGCGATCGGGCAACACTTGAGGTTTGTCGTGTGGGGTGCTGAAATCTGTGCCAGTCCTTTTGCCTGCTGTCTGGGGATGCAATAAATGTAGATCTTATGATAGGGCACTTGAGTTATTTTTCAGAAAGCTACGTAAAATGAGGTGTTCTGATAGGGCGTGCAAGTAATGCACCAAAAGCTGTTTAATTATTTAATTTAAGGCTGCCACACACTACATGATTTTTCGCTGTTAAACGTTTTTCAAACATGCAACAATAAGCACACACCACAGGTACGAGGAGAACCTTACGAGACTTAAAATCTCAGACCGCGTAGACTGCAGCGGGATATGACTGCAGACTAGGCTATAAAGCTGTGAGTGCACCTTGTGTCAGCTGTTTCCTGCCTATAGTAAAACCACGCTCTCTGAGACTCTTCTCAGACTCTTCTCTGAGAAGTGCTCAAAAGATCAGAGTACTACATGTCTAGTTTAGATGCAAAAGAAAACTGTGTTTATTATTATTTGTGAAATGGGGTGCAGTACTTCAGATACATGATTTTTAAAGCATAAAAGATTAGCGATAAAGTACACAGAAGTAGAATCACTATTTGTAATCTGCAGCTTCACCTTCAGCTCTGTGTGGACGGAACTACTCTTGGCTTTTTACTTTTAAATAACGCCCCAAACTAGATTAATAGTGCAGTTTTGTGGACTGAATATTATTATTTGCAGATAATGTGGATGGGATGCTGGAGTTTATATGTACATCTTTACAAGAGGTATATCCCAAGTTTGTTTTTTTGCTCCTCTGTGTCCGTCACTCCGTCTCTCCTTGACGCTCTGTTTTTTGACTTTTACCGTAACGTTGCTGATGTTTGGTGGTTATGATCTCACAGTGACACTACACACACGAGGAGCACAATGACATCAAAATCGCGTACGAAGACACAAAGTCGGGTCACGCCTTCCCAAACTCTGGGAGAAAGAAACTGTAGCCAAAATCAAATTCTCCTGTAGTGTGTGCTGGCCTTTAGTTGCCTTGTTGTACCTTCAGTCATTTGCTATGTCTAATTATAGTATTTTATTAATTTAATTTGTGTTATTATATAATTGTTATATTATACTATTTATTTTGTTTTAGCAAAAAAGTTAAATACAAGGACAAGTTCATATTGTTTGAGCTCTTGTGTGTTTTGAGTTAAGTATTAAAAATATAAATAAAATAAAAACCTCAAGATTTAGATTTTTTTTGTAAATAATTCTCAGTGTAAAACTTACACTTCCTTCATCTGACATGATTTGTATGGGGGGTATCATATATTATAAGGTGTCATATATTGTCCCTCTGAGCAAATTTGTCATCTGCATTTGACCCAACCTTCAGTGCCACTGAAGAAACCTGTCAATAGCAGTGGGTGCTGCAGTGTTGTGGGGAGAAACATGCAAACTCCACACAGGTAGGATCAGGAAGCCAAGAAGTGAAATCTGTAGCCTTCTTGGTGTGAGGTACTATATAATATATAATAGACTCTCCTACGTATATGATTAACTATAAATGACAATTCTATTTTTTACTTGTGGCAAATAATGAATTACAATACAAGGTCATGTGAATTTATGAATATACTGTGTCTTGTCTTTTGCTTTGTTCTGTAGAGCTATCACCAGCAGTAAATGAAATCACTCATGCATGCTCCTCTGCTAATGCGATGTATCTGTAATGATCATTTGCACATCGTCATGCAGGCAAGAGATGCAAACTGAACATTCATTCTGGCCTAAGAAATATGACTGCACTTTGCCCTAAATTTGTTGATTTTTGATTCAGTTCCTTGAGTTTGGACAGCAACATTTCACAGAGCATAATTCTGTTTTGCAGAGACACCAAAAGGCAGCGAGGCGTATCCCGTCCAAGGCTCCAAAGTTCCACAACGTCAAAGAGCTGATCCAAGCATTTCCATCTCCACAATGGTTGTAGTAATTTAAATGATTTGACAGGTACATCCTCTCTCCTGACAGAGGCAGCCTATTACAAAGAGCCTGTGATTCGCATGTGGGCTGGAGTTTGGATGACTTTACTTGGTGGAGAAACGCACAATCCCCTTTCCCCACATCAGGCTTCTGCTGCTATTTGAAGATTTAAATGTGAAAGGCCACACAAACAGATGCTCAAACAAATCTGTTACCTGTGCACCCACATGCTTTGTGGAAATATCACAGTGGCCTATGGATTTACAGCATCTAGCCTGTCAAAGAAAATCATGGCTTTAAAAATAAAAACAGGAGGAATATGCTAGAAACCACTAGAAAGACATATGCCTATGATAGAACAGGGACCCACAAAATGTAAGACCTGGAATCCTAAAATATCCCCCAACGTGAAATTATTATTACATGAACTGCTGTAATAATAAGTGATAAACATGAGTTTGAATGCAAAGTGATTTTTTTTTTGTTCAAATCTCAATCAAGCAAGACAATATTTTCATAATTTAATAATGTGGTGTTACATCTTAAAATAATTTCAACCCCTAGATCAGTAGTCTGCAACAAATGATCACAATTTAAAATATTTGGTTGTATGCATGCAATCACACTTTTTGTAGAGACCTATGACAGAACTATTGATTGCAGAATTTACTTACTTGTTGAAAACCACTAAACCATGATTCAGGACAGGCCTATACCATTGCCATTGAAAACAACCATTGATTGTGCCATAAAGTTGTAAATTGTAAGTCAAATTAATAGTTGAAGCTGCACTCCAGAGAGACGTTATGCTTAAGTGACTTTATGTGTCTGCAAATGAGTGCTGTGTATACTTTCACATGCTCTCACTTCATAAATATCAATTAGCTCAGGGCTGCAGATTTACTAGTCTTTGCATTTAAACTAGAGCTGATAACCCCTCAGCTGTAAACTACTCATAAATACATTTAACAGCCTCTCCCTTCTGTAAAATGTCAGCAAAATTAGACATAATATGATCAAATGATGCTTCCCTGTGAGGTGTCTATGAGGTTACACAAAATAAACCATTCACTGCATCTGGTACAATGTTAAAGGGGCACTATGTAACTTTTTGGTTGGGGGTCCTTCACCTGCTTGTTTCTGTGGATATGCAAGTCATTGCTCTGAATGTTCCACAGTATGACATTAAACAGCTCGACCTTCCATTTATTTCAGGTGGTTTTATAACTCAAAACTTGGAAAAACAGGCACTCTGACTGTGAACAGGGTTGCATTACCACCGATCTGGCTTTTAACTTGGTCTGGTTTGAAGATAGAAAGGTTTAATACCAAACTGTGAAACATTCAGGACAAAACAATAACAGCTCCATGGAGAAAAGTGTTTGATAGGCCCTCCACCAGTAAAGTTACACAATGCACCTTTAGTTTTGTCAACTAAAATTCTTTTACAGTTTTTATCATTGTCATATTTTGCTAAAAACTAAATGAAAATAATGGGAAAGGCTAACATAATGACGAAGTGGTCATTCAACATAAATGAATGAAAGTGAAAACCTTCACTTTTCATTCTGAAGAGCCCCAGACCAAAGCACAAACCAACTCATCATCATCAACAAGTCCCATGGAGCAATGCAATATCTTTCATTATCCTGTGATGCATATTGTCTTCATTTGAGTCTCTCCGGATTTCAATTTTGACCAATCATGCGTTTTTAATAATCTGATACTGTATGTAATAAAAAGAGACTGTATGACGGAGCAAAGACTTCAGACTCAAAAACTGGTGACTCAACAAAACTCCCATTTAGCCATAGAGAAATTCAAAGATGGCCTTTGGCTCTCATTTAAGCTCTGTTGAAGGGCCCATATTACTATATCACTAAACTAGTTCCTGTATATAAAGAGGACGCTGGCATGTTCTTTAGCTGCCACTTCTCACTCCGTGAAAATCCCATTTTTTATTACAACTACAACACTGCGTTCCCGACTGTCATCCCCTTGGTCGTGGCTCGTAGATCCCAACAACAATTCACAACAAAAGCCTCTGAAAATCAGACTATTCAGCACAAGATCCCTAAGAAATAAAAGCCTTAGCATCGACAAATTCATCCTGGACTCTCAACTGGATTTACTCTAAGAGAAACCTGGTAAAAAAAAAAAAAAACAACAACTTCAAAAAACCAAACTCTGAATTACATCTCTCTCAACCACCCCTCCTGGATTTTCCTACCTGGACAAACTTTATCCTGACGGCTGGGGTGGGGATATTGAACCTGGCCTCTCCCTATCCCTCCAGCCCCCACATTTGAACATCTCACTTTTCAACTCCCTGGTTCTACTCCATTGACCATAGCTATAATTTATTGCCACCCCCGAAAACAAACCCATCCTTTTTTGTCAGATTTTGCAGAATTTATCATTCCTCCATATCATTTCCTCATACTCTACACCCACTCTGCTCTTAGGTGATTTCAACATCCACAATGACTCCCCCTGCGGTAACACTGCACATGACTTTATGGACATCTTAAACAGCTTCAGCTTCATCCGACATGTTGACTTTCCCACCCAGACCTCAGCAGGAGCAAACAGTCCTCATGTGCACTAGATCCCACCCACTATCCCCCAATAAAAAAATGTCTCTCCAACTTCCCACTCATCCTGGATATTATAAGCTCATCACTCACCTCTGGAACTGTTCTCCCGACCTTCAAGCTTGTTGCAGTCACCCCCATAACCAAAAAAACCTGGACTGGATCCTGACAACTCAAAAAACTTCTGCCCCATTTCAAAACCTCCCATTACTATCCAAAATCCTTGAATATTCCATATCCACTTAGCTTCAAGACTACATTCAGTTGTATGAATCTTTCCAGTCCGGTTTTTGCACGTACCATCGCACAGAAACAGCCCTCCACAAAGTTACAAATGACCTACTCCTCACCTCTGACTCCGGATCCTTCTCCATCCTCCCCCCCCTTGACGTCTCCACCGCCTTTGACACAGTTGATCTCTCCATTCTCCTCCGCCATCTTCACTCCATTGACATCACTGGTTCACCTCCTACCTCTCAAACCAATCCCACTACATTTCCATTAATCACTCTTCATCTCACATCACATTGGTGTTGGGTCCCCCTCTATATGCTTCCCCTCGGTCACATCGTTCGCCAACATGGACTCAATTTTCGCTGCTATGCCGACGACACTCAGCTCTCCGCCAAAACCATCACCTCGGCTACAAATTCCACCCTCTCAAATTGCCTCTTCGCCATAAACCCTGGATTACCACCAATTTCCTCAAACTCAACTAGTCTGAAGTCTGAAATGATCATCATGGGTCCCAAATCTCTCTTCTCCACTTACTCACTTACAGTACCCCCCTCAGCTCAGAAACCTTGGATTTATCTTTGACCCCACCCTCTCCTTCAGACCACACATCCGCCTTCCCTCCTCAGACCTTCAAAAACGTCACTATTTTCAAAACTCTGCTGCCAATCTCCCCATCCAACAGCGCATCAACTTCAAGCTCCTCCTGATCACCTACAAAGCTCTCCATAACCAGACCAATCCATACCTTATAGACCTCATCCAGCCCCACTTCTAACCTTCTCCCTCCAACAGTCAAATCAAAGCACCAGACGTTAGGGGACCGAGGCTTTGCCATTGCTGCCTCCACCCACTGGAACTCTCTCCCCATTCACATCAGAAAATCAGACTCACTAAACACCTTCAGCAAAATACTTATAACACACCTTTTCCTCAGAGCCTACAGTCCCCACACATGACTGCTTCCTATTACTGTTTTGTCTATCCTGTCTATGTTTTAGTGCGTCTATATTGTCTTTGTGTTACAGTGAAAAGTGCTGTATAAAACCAGTATATTATTATCACTATAATTGTTACCACACTATTTTCTGATCTTTCTTCATCACAAACATGCCTGGAGTTGTGTTCTGTTTCATCCACATACATTTAACGCACAAACCTTATTTAGGTTGTGTTCTTCTTTCAAACGTTCCTCCTTGAGATCATGTGGTAATAGTACTTCAGTGTTTTTAAACTTCATACACCTTCACTAGAATCATTTAGATGATTTCAGCCCTAGAATTGCCAATTCCTACTGAACTAAAGGTAAAGTGCTCATGTCCTGGATTAATCTGTCCTTTGATAGTTTCCTTCTGCCAGTAGCTTTGGTCTACAGATTTACAACCTTATTGGCAGTGGATTCGTCCTGGCCATCTATGCCTGTACGTCCATGGGAGTGGATCTCTCCTTCACTGTGGTTCTCCTCGAGGTTTCTCGTTTTTTTCCCCCACTGGATTTTTTTTTCGAGTTTTTGCTTGCCAAAGAAGGAGGGTCTAAGGACAGGAGATGCTGGGACAATTATCCATTTGCTGCTTGTTGTTGGACATTCTGTATTTTTGAATTATTAATTATTATTTTTCTTATTCTGCTTCATTCTCTGACATCTCTGTTTGCTAA